>ML810699.1:137509-158068 GCA_009831015.1 Picea engelmannii
GCCTTCCTCTTTTTTTGTCATCTTTAGGAGCCTTAATGATTTCTTTGCTTGAAGTGTTTTTTATTCCTAAAGAAGTAGCTACAGTGTTCTTACCTTTTTGGGTCGATGTTCCTTTCTCTTTATTCCTCGATTTGATCAAGGCACTTTGCAATAGTCTTATTTGTTGATATGGTATTGAGTGTCCCTCTTTTCATTAACATATTGTTGATATGCCTTACAGATCTAGGTCCTCCAGATCCATATCTTCCAGATCATCGTGCTCCTCCTTTAGGGGTTTAGAGGGGACCATTGGTTCATCTTGGTTCGGTGGTTGGGGGTTGGGCTTGAGGGGGGAGGGAGCACTATTGACGGTAAGTTATTTTTCTTGAATGGATTGGGCACTTGGTTGGGTTTCAACCGTGGGGTTTGGGCTGGAAGCTTCTTGCTCCGAGAGGTTAGCTAGGGAGTCAAAATTGTTACTGATGTGGGGGCCTTTGGGGTTGGGTTGGGTGGGTATTTTATTTTTGGCTTTGCGCTTGGCTTGGAATTTTTCAAATCCTTCCTCGTCCTTTTTCGAATGGGGATTGGGGGGATCTGTTTTCTCATTCAGGGGACATTCCTAGAAAAGGTGCCCATGAGCATGGAATTTTCGGCATCGAAAGGGAATGTGTTCATAATCTAGGGTTTGAAGCCAGTGGACATCCCTGTAGATTTTAACCTTGTACAATATTTACTGCAAAACATATTTTCAGTAAAAGAACAGAAAAGATACAATGGAAAATACAAACATTACACAGATTTTTCCCTTGGAAACCCAAACCGGGAAAATTAGCATATTCTATATTCATTCATAGTGATACATTGTTTACAATACAATATACATATTCATCCATGTGGATATCGATGGCCACCCACCTATTCCACTGGCTCGAAAAACAGTTTTCCACCTTGGCAGTTTTTCGGCAGTTTTTTCAGGTTCCAAACTTCTGGGGCTGTTTTGAGGCCCTAAACAACTGTTTTTGGGGATTTGGGGCCTAGGTGACTGCCAAGGGCATTAACTTGATTTGGGCTAGTAAAAAATTGTTCTTCTGAGTTAGACCTTTCCAATAGGTTATCGTGCGCCTAAAACGAAGATCGTATGCAAAAGTTACGACCCCCAAAAGTTGATGTACTAACTTACCCAAACGGGGCCCACATGAATTTTGGCGCTTCATCTTCTAGGGTTAGGTTTTTGGATGTCTAGGGTTTCTGACATTCATGTTTATTGTAAAAGGCCTTCAGAGCCTCATTGTAACCATATTATTGAGAATGAGAACAACCGTCAGATCTCTTCTCAGAGATAAGCCGCCACCATTCCATCAAGCTTGTTTTCCGCTGCATTTTACAGTTTCAGCTTATTTCCTTATTGAATAGAAAACCAATTTTACTGTATCTATATTATTTTGTGTTAAGCATATTTTAATAATCTTTATTTATTTCGTTCTTCTCATAAAATCTGGATCATTGGTATTAGAGCAGTTTTCTCCTTGTCATCTTAATGCATGTCCCCAACGAGCTCAGGGTACAAAGAATTAGGTCTCGAGCTTGTTTCTCTTGAGGACAAAAGCTCTTGCACACCCAAGTGACCTCTCATGGCAGGAGACGGGAAATATGACGAGACAAGAGATCCTTTCAAAATGTTTCTTGAGGAAGCCCTCGCGCAATAGAGGAATGAGATGATGGATAGTTTCACGCAAATCCTTCGGCGGTTACCAACAGGTGACACATCTTCCTCGAGTGGAGGCACCACCCCCTTCAAGGTACAAATCAACTTTGATATTCCTATATTTGAAGGTCAGATAGATGCAGATGTTGTATATAAGTGGTTGAATCTACTAGAAGGGTATTTTTCTGTCCATAACTTTTCAAATAGAGAAAATATTACTTTTGCGCTCCTCAAAGTCGTTTCCCATGTCAAAGATTGGTGGGAAAATTTATGTGAGAAAAAGGAAACAGAGGAACCCTCATTATTTGCAGTCATAGACACCTGGGAATCCTTCGGGGATGCTATTAAGGAACAATACTACCATGTTGGAAGTTATGATGACCTGTATACCAAATAGACCACACTGCGGCAAGAAAGAGACCAAGCCATGCCAAAGTTCACAAATATCTTCCATACCTTGCGTACTAAGCTTGGTATCAAAGATTCAGAGCGACATCTGGTGCTCAAGTATCGTGGTGCTCTGCATAGATACATCTAGACCAAAATGGAATTTCTGGACATCTAGTCCTTGGGCATGCCCTATCAATATGCCGTCAAAATCGAGCAGAAGCTCAAACAAAAGACGTGGGAATTTGGGCCTGGGAACCCCTCACAAAAAAATATAGGAAAGGGCGGCCTCAACCCATAGAATAAAGGACAGAGCAAAGATGGAAATTATCAAGACAACCAGCCCAAGCCGCAAGAAAAGAAGGACATCGGAAAGAAAAAGAAAGATATCGGGAAGTGGTGTGACTTCCATAAGAGCCTTTGGCATAACATTGTTGGCTGCCACTCAAAGTAGTCGTTGGTGGCTGAAGTGAAAGCCTCTAAATCAGATGTGGGTTCCGACTATGAGTCAGAACTAGAAGGGGGAAGACAGATCATTGACGTAGAACCCAATGCCATCGTTTCTACCACCAAACTCCAACCTGGTGAACCAGACGAGACAGAAGAAGGAGAGCGCCTCTTACATTCACAGATGTGGGTAAAAGGCACCCCGCTGCACTTCATCGTTGATAGCGGTAGCCAGAAGAACCTCATCTCAACAGAGGTCGTCAAGCAGTTGGCCCTGCCGACAACGCTGTACCCACAACCCTACACCATTGGATGGCTCCGCCAAGGAAGCGATCTCCATGTCAGCCAATAGTGTCAACTGTCGTACGACATCAAGCCCTTCAAAGACGAGGTATTGTGTGATGTTGATCCTCTCGAAGTTTGTAATGTTCTTTTGGGCCAACCTTATTTATGGAAACGTCATGTTGTATATGAGTTTAGGCCTCATAGTGTTATTATTACTTTAAACAAGAAATTGTACAGGATACCCTGGGCAGTCCCTCCTAGTGTTATTTCCTTGATTTATGCCAAGCAATGCAGGAAGGTCATCTCTCAGACCGGGAAATTTGTCTTCTTCATGATTCGCTCTCAGAGCGAGCGAAAGATCGCAGCCACATCTAGGGCCTCTGCGATCGATCTCTCCACACAACAGAAGCAAGTGGATAAGGTCGTGGAAGAATACTCATATATCTTCTCCTCTTCTACCGGGGTACCTCTACACTACCAGGTCAAGCATCTCATCGATCTGACCCCAGGCACACTGCTACCCAATGGGCCAGTCTATCGCCTCTCTCTGTTAGAAAATGAGGAGATCAAGAGGCAGATCCAAGAAGTACTCCACAAGGGGAACATCCATCCCATCTCATCACCTTGTGGGAGCCCAATCGTGTTGGTGCATAAGAAAGATGGGACCTGGCGACTTTGCATTGATTATCGAGCCCTAAATAAAATCACAGTCTAAAACCGGTACCCTATTTCCCGAATCGAATACCTCCTTGATCAGCTCACGGGGGCCAAATACTCCAGTAAGATTGATCTGAAGTCTGGCTACCACCAGGTCCCAATAGAACATAGAGATGTATGGAAGACTGCCTTCAAGTCAAAAGAAGGCCTTTTTGAATGGTTGGTCATGCCCTTTGGTTTGACAAATGCTCCAACAACTTTTATGAGGATGCTGGATGATATCCTATGACCTTTCACTAATAATTTTGTAATGGTGTATCTGGATGACATCCTCATCTACAACAAGACGTGGGAAGAACACTTGTAGCATATTCAGCAGGTTCTGCACACCTTACGGCAGCACAAACTATATGCAAACTTGTAAAAATGATCCTTCGGCATGGACAGGGTCCATTACTTAGGCTACATCGTTGATCAACATGGTGTGCATGTGGATCCAGCCAAGATCCAGGTCATTCGTGACTAGCCAGCCCCAACCACATTCACTGAACTTCAAAGTTTCTTGGGCCTTGCCAATTTCTATCGGAGGTTCATGCTGGGATTCTCTCATATCGCATGGGCCCTCGACCAAGTAACCAGGGGTGACAGTAAGGAAAAATTTGTGTGGGGCTTGTCCTAAAAATAGGCCTCCGATGACTTGAAGAAGTGTTTGTGCTCATCCCCGGTACTTTCATTATCAGAACTGCAACATCCCTTTGAGATCGAGACAGATGCTTCAAACTATGTTGTGGGCGTCGTTCTCACTCAACATGGCCACCTCCTGGCATATGATAGTGAGACACTATCAGATGTTGTCTGTGTAAATGTGTTGAATCTGCACAGAATAGATCTAGCTAGAAAATACTACACACATTCGCAGAGAGAAATTAAGAAAGAAGAAGAAGGAGAGAAAGAATAGAAGAATTCTCATTAATTGCATTCCACACTCAAAGAGTGAATAATTTACAATATATATAGGATAAATGAGTAACTAATAAGCCATAGTGGTGGTCTAGAGTGATCTTGACACACACCAGCAGTTACGGGAGTGAACTGCCACCTAGTCTAGTCTCTCATGCAGTTACGAGAGTGAACTGCCACCTAGCTGAGTTAACTAGTTAACTAGTCTTCAATTAACTGAATGAAAAGAGTGCAGTGAGGAGTAGATCAAGGAATCAAGGGTAATGCACTAGTCTGGTGATGATCCCAAGGCAAGTGCACATTAGCATGGTGATAATCCCAATGTTGCATGGTGACAAAACCAATGCAACATCTAAACTCAACTCAACTAGTCAAATTGAAGTGTCAACTGAAAGTAATATTCTCCAGGTGGAATATTCTCCCCTAAAATATAGGAGACTAGATAATGACTAATTATGACTAATAAACAAGGAAAAACCTTGGGAAAAATAAATCCTAGGTGTGTGTGAGGTAACTCCAACACCCCCCCTGAACACCACTATGGTGAAAATAAAGAATGGGCCCCAGCAACAAAGCCATGTTAGGTACCCAAATGCAAAAGATACACTAAAAATAAAGTGAGGAAAGAGGGAANTGGGAAGGAACAAAAAGCAGTTGCTAAGCAACCTTGTCTTTCACTCCAAGAAGACCTAGCAACTGTGCAAGTTTGTGATCGTTGAAGATTTTGTTGAAGATGTAGATGTTTGCACGGATCTGATGAAGTATATGCACCATTGAGATGTCCATACATATCCACTTCATCTTCTTGTAATAAAAAATATCGAAATAAAGTTTGGATGAAATTTTGAAAACTGTGCGGTTGTTTCCGGAGAAATGTTGAAATTTTGTTGATTTTGAAAAGATCATAACTTCACTTCCCAGACTCCGTTTCAAAGGATTTGTTTTTTGAAATTGGATATTTTCTCGAGAGGAATTCAAATATCCAATTGGTTTTTGCAAATGGCGCTAAACAAATATCATAATTGAGTCTGATATGCGTGGATCCCTTTTTGTCTCCTGAGATGCATCCATTGCGCATGGAAAAGTGTATGCATGTGACCCCTGAGATGCATGCCATATATCTTACACATGAATTTCAGAAAACAAATCTGAAATGGAGTAGACATCATCTTCAATTAATGGAATACAAATTTGTGTAGATATTTGTGTAGAAGGCTCTTCAAACTGAGATGATTTATCTTCCAGTGGTTTTTCTACATTCTCTATCTTGTCAACATTTTGCATGCATTCTTCCTTATTCCCAAATAAAGCCTCCATTATGCTCCATTAATCATTTGGAGTGAATTCTTGTGAGTCATCATATACTTGATGGAGAATTTCGAGAGAAATAAAATAGAGGATACATCCTATGGCCATATCTTGTCTATTGAGAAAGTCATTTTTCTCATCTACAGAATCAGGCTCTACTTCCATTGCCATAGTTATTTGGTACAAGCCTTTGCATATGAGCATAAGCAGAATTTTTGGCTTCCATTCCAAATAGTTATGAGGCATGAGAACTATTTCTGGTGAATAATCCATCTTTTTGTTGTCTTCAATCTTTTGTACCTGCAAATTTGTTTTTGGGTGTAGCTTTTGCTTAGCAATCCGTTGGCTCTGATACCATGTAAATGTGTTGAACCTGCACATAATATATCTATCTAGAAAATACTACACACATTTGTAGAGAGAAATTAAGAAAGAAGAAGGACAAGAGAAAGAATAGAAGAATTCTCATTAACTGTATTCCACACTCAAAGAGTGAATAATTTACAATAGATATAGGATACATGAGTAACTAATGAGCCATAGTGGTGGTCTAGAGTGATCTGGACACACACCAGCAGTTATGGGAGTGAACCGCCGCCTAGTCTAGTCTCTCATGCAGTTACGAGAGTGAATTGCCACCTAGCTGAGTTAACTAGTCAACTAGTCTTCAGTTAACTGAATGAACAGAGAGCAGTGAGGACTAGATCAAGGAATCAAGGGTAATGCACCAGTCTGGTGATGATCCCAAGGAAAGTGTGCATTATCATGGTTATAATCCCAATGTTGCATGGTGACAAAACCGATGCAACATCTAAACTCAACTCAACTAGTCAAACCGAAGTGTCAACTGAAAGTAATATTCTCTAGGTGGAATATTCTCCCCTAAAATATAGGAGACTAGATAATGACTAATTATGACTAATAAACAAGGAAAAACCTTAGGAAAGATAAATCCTAGGTGTGTGTGAAGTAACTCCAATAGTCCATAAGTACCGTACTTACGACAAATATATGTACTCCATTGTGCAAGCCTGGCGCCAGTGGAGACATTACATTCTTGGGAAGGAGACAGTCATCCAAACTGATCACAAGCCACTACAGTTCATGCAGACCCAAGGAAAATTGCAGAATGGCCTCCATCAAAAGTGGTCAACATACTTACAACAGTTCCACCTCAACATCAAGTATAAAACATGAAGTACCAATCGAGTTGCTGACTGCCTCAACCAATCTCCAGTCATGGCACTCACCACGGTTCTAGAATCTTGTGGCCATGAGACCTCCGTATGGCCCCAAGTCTACAAGACAGACCTTGAATTCTCCACCACCTACCAAATGTTGGGCGCCAACTCAGTGGTCGCTAATTTCCATCTTCAGGATGGGTTGTTGTGTCATCTGGGCCATCTATGCGTTCCATCAAGCGAGCACGCGAAAATGATTTGGGAAGCTCACTATAGTTGGGTGGCATGACACTTTGGTGTCAAAAAGATAGTGGCAATGCTACAAAAACATTTATACTGGTTGAAACTTCGATAGGATGCCGACAAGTATATTAGGTCCTGCACCATTTGCATTATTGCCAAACCGACCACTAAGAAACAAGGCTTGTACACCCCTCTATCTACTCCTATCAGACCATGAGAATCCATTTCAATGGACTATATGTCAGGCCTCCCGTCCACCAAGGGGGGAAATGACTGTGTTTTTGTGGTTGTTGATCACTTTTCCAAGATGGCGATTCTAGCTGCATGCAAGAAGAACATCACAACATAAGCCATTGCCAATATCTTCTTTGAACGGATATGGGTACATTTTGGGATCCCACAAACCATTATCTCAGACCGTGACAGTCGGTTCCTCATCTCATTCTGGTCGAGCCTCTAGTCACTGCTGGATACCAAGCTCATCAAATCCACTACCTTCCGCCCCTAGACAGATGGCCAAACTGAGGTCATCAACCGGATGGTTGTACATATCCTGAGCATGTACAATTCAAAACACCCCTGCACATGGGATGAGAGTCTTCCCTATGTCCAGCATAGCTACAACAGAGCCCTGCATAGCTCAATTGGCCACAACCCCTTTTAGGTGGGGTTGGGATTCCAACCATTGGGCCCCATGGATGTTGCACTACCCCTGGTGACCACCTCGGCCAACTCGTCCCCTGCTCCACCAGATGATGACAAAGCCACCTGGTTCATTGAGAGGATCCAACACATCCACCAACAGGTTCAAGATATTCTACATAAGTCTAATTCCAATTACAAGCAACGCCATGATCAACATCGGGTGCCACATAAGTTTCAGGTGTGAGACAAAGTTTGGTTTCATTTGTAGAAAGAACGCCTTACAGGGCCCCATCTGAAGCTTCTCCCACTCCGTTATGGGTCGTACACCATCACCAAGGATGTGGGTGACAATGATTTTTAGCTCAACATTCCCCCCTTCCTTGGTCTGCATCCAGTCTTCAACGTGGCTCTCCTTCAACCATATTTCCCACCATTATTGGACACCTCAGAGATAACAGATCAATTGACACCAACATAGCTCAACCCTGGCTGCATGCAACATGCATGCAGTGATAAGATTTTGGACACATAGATCAAGGGCACTCGATAGCAAAGGATCTAGCTTTATCAAGTCATCAAAGCAAGGCAACTCCTACACCAAGGCAAGTGGCTCACCCGAGGCCAAATTCAACAGAAATTTCCTCATCTGATGGGGGAACTCAACGCAATGGAGACCATTTCTTCCTAAGGAGGGAGGATTGATCCAAGTGGATATCGGTGGCCGCCCACCTATTCCACTGGCTCGAAAAATAGTTTTCCACCTTAGCAGTTTTTCGGTGGTTTTTCGGGTTCCAAACTTCTCGGGCCATTTTGAGGCCCTAAACGACGTTTTTTGGGGATTTGGGGCCCTAGTAAATGTTTAAGGAAAAGACTTGGGCTAGTTGAAAATTGTTCTTCTCGATTAGACCTTTCCAATGGGCTATTGTGTGCCTAAAACAGAGATCATATGCAAAAGTAACGACCCCAAGAGGTTGATGTACTAACTTACCCAAACAGGGCCCACATGACTTTTGGTGCTTCATATTCTAGGGTTAGGTTTTTGGATGTCTAGGGTTTCTGACATTCCTGTTTATTGTAAAAGGCCTTCAGAGCCTCATTATAACCATCTTCTTGCGAATGAGCGCAACTGTCACATCTCTTCTCAGAGATAAGCCACCACCATTCCAACAAGCTTGTTTTCCGCTGCATTTTACAGTTTCGGCTTATTTCCTTATTGAATAGAAAACCAATTTTACTGTATCTCTATTATTTTGTGTTAAGTATCTTTTAATAATCTGTATTCATTTCTTTCTTCTCATAAAATCTGGATCACATATAGGAGCCAACGACATCCAAAACCCTAACCCAATGACTTGGATTAGTCAACAACCCTAATTCCTTAACCGGAAATAGAAAACCATCGGCAAAGAAACCATGTGCCGAAAAACCACCTAAATATGTGACACGTTTTCTGAGGCAAAAAAAAATTCTCGGGGGCGCTGCCCCTGAACCCCCTCAAACCCCCCTATTATTATTATAATACATTTGCTCTATTAATGCCCCCCACCCTCATATGGCTTTAACATTTTGAATTATTGTATTTCTTATATTTCAAAACTTCTATACATTTTAGAAAATAAAATAAAAAACATTTGCTTCAACATTGCTAAATTTTCTATAATGAAAAGTGCAAGCCATGAACAATATCTTAAAACATTTGATCTTCTTACAATCGAAACCAAATCGATATACATTTAAAAGACTACCAAAAAGAAAGAAGAAAAAGATTTTTTGAGACAACATTGTGAGTTGTTAGACATTTCGTGCAATCATGCACCTAATGAGGTGGAACAACACAATCAAAAGGTTTGGTATATCCTCTAGTAGGAGGGTGGGGGGGAAATATCCCTCTTACAAAAGAAAATAATATTATGTAATTAATTAATATTATTATATTATTTTTTTTAACAAAAATGGTGTGTGGTTAGAACCTACAGCTGCTGCAAGTCAGTACTAGCAGGTATTTGCCGATAGGAAATTGTGACTTGGTGTGTGGTTAGTACCTACCCCCGTTGGTTTTGAACTATTGTTATTATATTGTTAGCTAAACCTTTCTTTATTTTATTATTTTTACATGTGATTCACAACACAACATGTGACTCCAAGGATTTGAACCAGGATGGGGAGGTTAACAATCATTCATCCCAACCACCCAAACTACATCCAATAGACAACCTCTCTTTATACATTAATAAGTGTTTTTTTAATAATTTTTTTAAAATATTAAAACAAATACCATTAAAATTTCCATTTTTTATTTCATACGACCTTAGTTTTTCATGAGGTTTCATGTTGTATACATTTAACTTCTTACAATGACATAAATGGGTTCAATACATTTTTCTATTTGAATTTTTTGAAGTTGCATTTTTTTTCTTCAGAAAAGCAAGTCTAATCCCCATTTTTTTTTAATTTAAGATAAAGTTTTGTTTTACTCAATTAAAATTAAATGATTCAACTCTTAATTTTAAGTCAAAGTTTTATAATTTTATTTTTTTATTGCGAGAAATTTTGTTTTATTGAGGATATGTCAAAATTTTATAACACAATTAGTCAATATTATCATATTTATTATTTTCTGCATAGTGTAGGAGGAATATATGAGTCGATTAAAAGTAAACATTATTTGATTTTCGATTAACATAAAAATTGATAATTTATTATCCAAAGTTGAGTCGATTAGAAGTATTTACATTATTTGATTTTGATTAACATAAAAGTTTATAATCTATTATCCAAAATTAAACTTAAAAAATTGACAATCTATTATTCAAAGTTGAAACTTATAGTATTATAAATGTTACTTTCTTAATTAAAAAAATTGAATTGAATTATTTCTAATGTTTTTTTTTGTAAATAAAAAGATTGTATTGCCTCATAATGCTATCGTAATCATACATAACATAACAATATCTAGAGACCAGCCACATGTTCCGCCAGACAAGTGGAAACCGGAACATGTGGTTGCATGATATGTTGTTTGGACCAATGCAAAAAACCGCCACTTGTTCTGCCAAACAAATGAAAACCAGAACATGCGGCTAGGAGCTTCATTGTCTAAACGGTTTGAGCAAGAAGAGAGAATCATGAACATGGAAATGAAAACTCCTACAGAATTTTGACAATTACAGTGCATAGAGCAAAAAGAAAAAAACTTTTCAAGATTAAACAGTGGATGAACCAGTGAATCCTTTGCCGCCATGAGTGCCGCCGGTGGGAGCGAAGACAAACGATTGTGCGCAGGTCGGGCACCTTCGTTGACTTTGCGAGCCAGAGAGAGCATTGTACAATATGTCAAGACGATTGTTGAGCAGGGTATTCTTGTGTAACTATTCCTGCATGTCCCTGTGCATCTCAAAGATGAGGTCCAGGTGTTTTGGTGAGAGGAAACAAGTGGAGCGCAAATCCTGGTTCGGAGTAGTGGAGGGAGGAGGGAGGTTCTCCTCAAGGCGTTCATCCGACGGGATTTCTTCCTGAATTATGCAAGTTTCCCTGTCAGATATACCAGCTGCACCATGGGTGGAATGGCTAGTGCGGGGCAGATCACGAGGGTCTGGAACAATGTACAGAAGAGAGGCCCACATAATGATAATGGCCATTGGAGGCTCTTTGGTCCCCTTGTCTTGACGGAACAGAGAAGTCGAAAGCGCATGGGAGAAGCGACGAAGCTATAATAAGAGGGCTCTCTCTTGGTCTTGTCGCGCTCCCGAGGCATGGTCGTGTAGACAATCCAGGCTCTGAGC
Organism: Picea engelmannii; assembly: GCA_009831015.1. Lineage (NCBI taxonomy): Eukaryota > Viridiplantae > Streptophyta > Pinopsida > Pinales > Pinaceae > Picea > Picea engelmannii. Next base: position 149,089 of record ML810699.1, read on the forward strand.
GGGCAAAGAACTTGCAGAAAGGGGAGGAGAATGGTTGGAGTGGAGCAAAAACATAAGAACTGAGCCGAATTCGAATGACAAGAGCCATAACATACCCATAGTAAATGGAGAGGTGTCGGAGGAGATGAAGGGACCTTGCTCGTGCATCCCATACCCATCACAGTCTGCCAACCCTGCTTCACTGAAGGAGCCATTAAACCAGAATGAGAGAGTTTTCTCGCCTACTCGTATGAGCTTTGAATGTCACCCATCCTATGTGATATGGATGTGAGGGTGGAAGCATATGCAATTAAGTCAACAATGTGCATGTTGGCCACTTGGCACCCCATTTGGGGGAGGGAAATCACGTTGAGCAATTTCCATGCATTGGAGAAACAACAAGGGTGTTGGGGAAATTTATGCATCAATCTAGATATTTTCCTCCACCGAGATGATGCCTTCATTAGCCAGGCAGTCTACAACTTTATTGGCTTCTCTTTTCACATGGGAGGGAATGAGAGTGAGGGTGGGTCGCAGGAGGGTACTGAACACTTCAAGCAAGTCGAGGAGTCTCCATCTTGGGGATACTTTTGCTAGATTGGATCCATTTATGATTTTTTAAACAAGTGAGATGATCACCTAAGAGTCCCCTTCCACTATTATCTGATTTATGTTGTGACAGGTGGACAAATGTATTCCCTTGATGAGACTCCACAATTCTGCTAAATTGTTTGTGTTTAGTCCCAAGTGGCCTGCCATGATATGTAGAATTTTCCTAATGCTATCTCAGAGGATGACTTAATAGCATGTTGGGTATGGGTTTCCCTTTAAAGAGCCATCAAAATTCAGTTTGACAAATCCTTGAGGAGGGGGAAGCCAGGAGGAGGGGTTGCGGGTTAGAAATCCAAGATGAGGGGGAGTCTGGAGGGGATGGGTAGGGATATTGAGATTCCAAGTTGAGAGGATAAGTATTTCAAAGGGATTGCATTGAAGATCTTACGGGGTCCAATGGCCAGCTCTAATGGTTTCCCGAATAAGAGTCGTGATTTTTTCCCAGGTAGTGATGGGGGGGGAGGGTTGGGAGTGGAAGATTCTTTTGTTTCATTCTTTCCAAATCAACCAAATGGTAAATCCTGGTAAAAGTTGCCAAATACGGTTCAAGATCGGGCTCTAGTAGATATTTGAGCCCCCATTTTCTATAGTGTTGACAATGTTATCTCTGTTTCTATTGGATCATCGCATTATTTGGGCTACCTAATCCCAAATTTCCCCACTAAGAGGGCATTGATTTAATAGGTTCTCCATGGTTTCCTTATGTTGCTGTCAGAGAGGACATATCGAAGGTCCCACAAAGCCCCACTTCTAGAGATTGTCCCAGGTGAGGATGCGGTTTTGAGCCATTAACCATAGGAAAATTGAGATTTTTGGCCATAATTTAGAATTCCAAATAATGTTCCAAATGTACCCCTTTGGTTGCATGTAAAAATTTTCATATAGGTAGTAGTCTTCCTTTATCAAGAACATTCATGTTGGAGAGTGTCCCCACCTGAGGATATTCAATCCTTCACTAATACATATCTTCCTTTGAGAGGCTCTTGCACACAAAGGTTGCACGTCGTTGTCCTCTGGAATATTGAGTTCATGAGGCCGAGTCTTCCAGGTGTGCCAGGGATGATGGTGAGAAGTCTCTTTCCAAAGATCCTTTACATGAAATGGAGCCATGAGTTTCATTTGCTGGTAGAGAGGGTGTAGCGCATCCACTAAGTGTAGAGGTGGAAATCACTGTTAAGAGTACTGCAAGAACAAGGACGTTTCTCCATTGCGTATTTCCCATAATGCATGCTTTTGAATGAGAGGGAGATTGCACCAAGCTGCATTCCAAATATTGGAGCCTTGGATATGGTTGTTGAGTCTGATTAGGAGGTCCTCACTAGTGTGCGAGGCATATTTGTGCTTCCACATTCTGGCCCATAACTTTGTGGGGTGTTTGAGCCAACGCCACCAGAGTTTGGCCCCCATTATGCGATTCATCTTACTAGGATCCCTTAATCCCAATCCACCTATGGATTTCGGGCGACAGATCTTATCCCAACCAACTAGATCCCACTTCTTTTTTGGATGGTGACCATGCCAAGGAAAATTTCGTTGCAAGTTTCTGATAGCTTTTATGACTGACTGTAGAGCTGCCAAAGCTATGAAGAGGTAGGTTGGGAGAGCTTGAAGAACTTATTTTAGAAGGACAAGTCTGGCTGCAATATTGAGTGATCTGAAGATCCAATTGCTTAGTTGATTGGATATGGAAAGGAGGAGGTTGTCCCAAAAGATATTGCGAGTGGCTTCTATCGAAAGGGGGATTCCAAGATAATTGGATGGAAGGGAGATCCTGGGAATACCCATAAGTATGGAGATGTGGGATTGTACCACTGATGGAGTGTTAAAGAAGAAAAGTTGGGATTTTTCAAGGTTGAGGGAGGTCCCTGAGGCATCTACGAAGTCTAAGAGAATGGTATTGAGTTTGTTGGCTTCCTGGGCGGTGGGGGTGTTCATCAGCAGGGTATCATCCGCGAATTGACTATGAGAAGCTGCAGGCTGGAGGTTGTGAAGGGGTAAGCCCTTGAGGGAACCATCCTCAACCGAGGCATTGATATAGCGACCAAGGCCCTCTGTCATAATGACAAAGAAGAAAGGAGAGAGGGGGTCCCCTTGATGGATGCCCCTGGTGGGGGAGAAGGGTTGGGAGGGCACCCCATTAACCATAATGGAAAAAAAGGCGGAATACGTGAGTTTCATAATCCAATCTATCCAAGATTTGTCGAAGTCGAAGGCCTCAAGAAGGGAACACATGTATTTCCAACTGATTCTATCAAAATATTTTGAGAGGTCCAGTTTGATTAGCATACTTGGGGTTCGAGTTGATTTGAGTGAGTTAATCACCTTGTGTGCCAAAATGACACTGTCCATAATTTGGCACCCCTCCACATATCCTGATTGTTCCTTGGAGATGATGAAGGGAAAGACAGGTTTGAGCCTTAGTGCCATGAACTTCGTGATGATCTTGTAGATTACATTGCAGAGTGTGATGGGGAGGAACTGCTTTGGGTGGGAGATCTGTTCTTCCTTGGGGATAAGCATGAGGAATGTGGCATTGAAGGCTGAAAGGACTTGCCTCGAGGAGCGGGATTCCTCAATGAGTTGTCAGACTTCTTCTCGAATTGTCGACCAATAGTAGTGAAAGAACTCTATTGTGAAGTCATCAAGACCTCGTGCCTTCCCCATAGCCATTTCTTTGACTGCTTGATCCACTTCTTCTTGTGTGATCGGTCTCATCAGTGATTCATTATGTTCCAGCATGATGAGGGAGGGGATGTACTGAGTTATCTTTTTTATAGCCTGAGTTCTATCCATAATGGGTTCTGATAAGAGGTCTTTGTAGTAACTTACCAGTTGTGATTCTATTCCTGCATGATCCAAAATATGATTACCCTGAGCATACTCAAGTTTGGTAATTATATTGATGTATCGTCGATGCATCATGGATCGATGGAAGAACTTGGTGTTCCTTTCTCCCTCCTTAAACCATTGTACTATGGATTTTTGTCTCCAAAGTATCTCCTCCTATTTTTGTCGTTCCTTAAGTTGTAGCTGGAGATTTTCTTCCTCTCTTGTGGAAGACTTCGTATGCCCCGCAAAATGAATTCCTGTTGTACTTCTTCAAGGTGTTGCTCAATCCTCTTTTTGGACTGGAAGATGTTGCCAAAAACATTTTTGTTCCAATCTTTTAGCTGAAATTTAAAGTTATTCAGCTTCTGTTGAAACTTGTACATGTGTGTGCCATGGGAGATCTCAGCATCTCTCCACCAGGTTTGAGAGAGTTCATGAAAATCCGAGTGAGTGAACCAGAATTTTTCGAAACGGAAGGGTTTGTATTTAGGTGTTGCTTATGTATCTAGCAAGAGGGAAACTAGCCAATGATTCGAGCCCGATTTTGGAAGAATATTGGCTTCTAACATTGGATCCTCTAGCAGTACGGTTTATGAAATAAGAAAGCGGTCTAATCTGCAAGCAATTTGTTGGGGGCAAGATCGCCTATTGGATCAAGTGAAGACGTCATTTCTGGTTTCTATGTCAATTAGTTTGAGCTGGTCCATAAGCATTTGAAACTTACCACTGTCATGTTCCAGTTGCTTTGTTCCTCTGCTTTTCTCTTCCAATGTGAGAATGATGTTGAAGTCTTCCCCTATTATTCATCACGCTGGACCGATCAACATGCTCATGAAGGATAGTCGATGTAGGAATAGGTCCTTGTCTTGGGCACTTTGCAGGCCATATGTGTTTGTGAGCATGCCATCCTTGTTGGAGCCCAAGGCTCGGAAATGGATTGAGAGCATGCCAACCATGGAAAATGGTTGGTCGATGATGACTGAGGCAGGGTTCCAGAGTATTGTGAGACCCCCTATTGCACCGTTCAAATTAGTGTGGATCAAATTACAGTGCCTCCAACATCTTTGAAAGATTGCTTCTGCTGCTTCCCCAACACATTTGGTTTCTTGTAGAAGGAGAATGTCCAGATTTTCTGCAAGTATATTGTTTCAAAGGATCCTCTGTTTGGATCTTCCATTGAGTCCTCTGATGTTCCAATTGATGATCTTCATCATAAATATTTTGGTGGGGGAGAGAAGAAACCTTATGTGAGACGTTGGATCTGTCCTGAGTTAAGCATGTAATCACCTACTTCTTTGATCAATTGGTGTGTTGATTTTCGACCCCTTCGTTTTCCTTCACGAGGAGTATGTATGGGGTCTGGTGCCAGATTATAGGATATACCCAGTCTTGAAGTTGCTCCTGTGGTGGAATCAATGAAAACTTTGTGAACCTTTCTTAACTATTCAACTGGGATGGATTGCAACTCCTTCTTGTTGAAGGCTTCTTCAAGTTTCTCCAGGTCGATGTTAGTCAAGTCCTGCTCATCCAACTGCATGACCGTGTCCCCTCCATCCTATGATTTTTTGTCCTCATTCTGCCTAGCGGGGGGGGCTCTGTGTCTTGGATCTGCTTTATAATTGGCCCAATTTGCAACTTGGATTTTCCTTTATCCTTTCTCTAGATGTTTTTTTGTGCGTATTTTCCACTTCCTCTTCTTCCGAGAGTTGATTTAAGATATCAAAGGAGTTGTTGGTGGGGATATTTTGGTTTCCCTCTTGACTATGCCTCTTGGGGGGTTGTTTTTTCCTGCTCGTGACCTGCGTGAAGTTGTCCTTTTGTTTCCCTTCCCCCGGTATTGGGGTTTGGGCATTGAGAGGGCAGTCACGAAAGAGGTGACCGTTCTCATGACATTTCCAGCAATGAAAGGGAATGTGCTCATAGTCCATGGTATGGATCCAATCCTCATTTTGGTATTCAATAGTTAATGAACCCGCTAAGGCCTACGAGATGTCCATATAGATGCATATGTGTGCATAAGAGGTGTACTTCCTTTGTTTTGTTGCCTCTGAGGATTTTACATATCACCCTATTGTGTTTCCTATGCCCATGAGGATCTCTTCAAGCCAAAAGTCCTGGGGTAAGGAGTAGAGGCAGATCCAGACTGGCTCCGAAGCAAAATTTTCTTTCTTGGGGGTAAAGCGATCCATCCAGAATCAGAGAAAGAGCTTTGCAAAGTTGTAAAAATAGGGGCCATTCTCGAAGATCTGGTCCTTGTCCTCCAGATTATAGAAGATAATTGTGAAGAAACCCTTCGAGCTGAGTTGGACATCATAGTCCCCCTTTGGATTCCACCATGTTTTGATCCAACGTATGAGATCTCTTTCCGAGGGCCAGAGTCCCAAAAAATTCCCAATCAAGGCATGCTCTTTCATGAATTGAGTATGTTCCCCCACCCTGGTCGAGTTGATGACGTATTGGGGTTGTTCATCAGTTTGGGGGATGAATTTCCCCGGCTCCGAACTGCGAGACTCCTTTGGATGATATGTGCTCGCCTCTACCTCCATTTCCTTGCTCAAGCCTTGTTCATTTGTTAGGATCTATTCACGTAAATGGGGTGGCGACTCGAAGGCTAACTGCTTGGATTTCAACCCTGCGCGATCGTTAGTTGCAACATTTTGATATGAGGGGGGTTGCACCCCCATCCCCCCCTGGATACATTGTCGGAGCTCAGATGCCCTGATACGATGCTGGTCTGCCCACTATTCTGCAATGACGACAAATATAGGTGCTAGGGTTTGACAACATGTAGACTAGCGTTTTTTCAGAACCGCTTCCAATCAATGACACTATGAACCTTAAAAGAATTTATCCGGATTATTTTTGGCACAAAATGAGAGTGGAAATATAATAAATAAATGTACAGAGATAACTCAGATATCCAATATTATAACATAAATGTGTCAGAGATGCAACCATAAACACAGATATACAGTAATACACAATTTTCTATTAATGAGCGAAAATGTACAAAGATTGTAAAGTATAGAGTGAAAGACTCACTAGAATGGTGGCAACTTATCTCTGAGAAGAGATGTGATGACTACTCACATCCGTGAGAAGATCATTTTACAATGAGGCTCAAAAGGCCTTTTTATTATAAATAAAATCCAAAACCCTAACCCTGGAAGATGAAAAGCCAACAATTTTGTGGACCCCGTTTTGGGTAGTTTGGTGTATCAACTTTTTGGGGGCGTAACTTTGACATACGATCTTCGTTTGGGGTGCACGATAGCTTGTTGGAAAGGTATCGCCGAGGAGATTCATTTTGGGGGCTCAATTAGAACCTTTAGATATCATTGAGAAGCTCGATCCCGAAAAACCTTCATTTATGCCCTCAAAATGGCCTCAGAAGTTAAAAATTGCTAAAATAGTAAATTGCCAAAATTGCTAGAAAACTGTTTTGAGCCAGTTGGAAAAGGTGGGTGGCCACCGATATCCACCTGGATCAAGAATGTACCCCACTCAATTTGAGAACAACTCCAAAGGGTGGAATGGGCCGGATATTTGTCTCCTATGCAATCAACACTCTGAAGATACTCCCCATATTTTTATACATTGTTCGTAAAGGGCCATCTGCATGGGCTGTAGTCCACAGGACATTAAGTATACTTGGGAACCTGCCCATTGGTACAAAATCGCTAAGCCAGAGTTTAAGAGTGAATTCAATCTTCAGGTTAAATGGTTATTCAGTGGCTTTCTTTGACAGTGCTTCGGTGGAGAGAGGCACTAATTGTGGGGCAGGTGGCACCATTATTTGCAGAGATTTGACTGAATACAGGTGGCACATCAATGGCGAAGCTGGAACAAACACTAAAGCTGAATTGTTGGGCGCTTGGGATTCACTTTTCATTGCAAAGCAGTTAGACATTCAATATATTTAGTTGATAGGCGACTCCAAGGTTGTAATTGATTGACTCAATAAAAAAGGAAATCTTCAAGCTATAAATATTAAAGGATGGAAAGGCAAGATTAGGGAGCTCATTTCGTCATTCAAAGGTATTTATTTCCAGCGTATCTTTAGGGAGGCTAATGTGGAGGCGGACAAACTGTCAAAACAAGCATTATCGGCTTCATGTGGTAGACCAATATATACTCCTTGGGACGGAGAGAATGCTGGAACATCTCATCATTTTGACATTTTTTAATGCTTCATCAACCCCTTCTTGTTTTTGTTTCCACATTGATACAAAGTAACATTGCTCGCTTGAAGAACAAGATTTAGGGTGTGTCTCTTCTTGTTTGACAATTATCCGATGAAAGGTAATGTACTTGTATACAAAGACAGTTATGTAGAACTGGGATGGTATCAAAAATTTTCTGTAATGATGAAAAAATATATATTAATATAATTAGTGCGAATTTTCTGCTGGAAAAAAAAAAAAAAACAAACTCCAATACCACAGTCTCCTCTAGCAACAACTCCATCAAAGAAGCCTATCGACCAATTTATCTCTAATGTTATGGATAGGGCAAATGTGACATAAATTTGATTAATTTATTTTTAACTGGTTAAAAATCGTCAAATCAACTGTTTAATCCACAAATCTGTGATAACAATGGTTAATAAATCTAGTGTGAATTAAATACCCTCCATATGGTTATTCAATTATAGTTAATGTGTTAGATCTATTGTGAATTAAATACCCTCCATATGGTTATTAAATTATAGTTAATATGTTTTTGAAATAGTGTCACAGATATTAAATTTTCGGAACATTTGGTAAGTGGAAAACATTTTTTATTTTTAAAATAATTTTTATTTTTAACAATTCTATTTCAAACCAAGTAAAATTAATCAATTCATACACATCAACCAATAAAAGAAATAAAAATTTAAATTTTAGAAATTCAAAAATTATTTTTTAATTTTTAAAATTTAAAATTTTACTACTACACTTTCATTAACTTTATGAAAAAATTTAAGAAAATTGCATACTAATTAAAGTCAAAACCTGAAACCAATTACAATATAACTAACCTGCATGTATAAAAATTATAATTATAACTGAGAAAAATTAAGACATTGCTCAAGATTATAGAACTTGAAAGATAGTATAGATGTCCCACGGGAAAAGGTTTGAGAACTGATTCCTAAAAGATGAAGACATTTTATACGAAGGAGTTACATTAGTCTTTGTTGTGCCTCAGGGTGCTTAGCGCTCTGCAATCACAGCTCACCTAAATACACCAGGTTTTAGGGTTTCAATGAGCTGGTGTTAAACCCACAAACTTCTATCTCGCAGGTTTAAGGGTTTCAAGGAGTTGGTGTTACACCCACAAATTTATATCTCGCAGGTTTTAGGGTTTAAAGGAGCTGGTGTTACACCCACAAATTTCTATCTTGCAGGTTTACTCAGTTCGCCCAACATGGCGGTCACTACCACGAGGAAGGCAATGCTCTCCATATGGAAGAATACGATCTCATTCGCCCATTCCATTCATCAACACTCCCACACTTTGAGTGCCAGTGGAGACACGCGCATTAAAACACTCTGTCACACCAATATGCTTCAAGAGG
>ML810699.1:158168-172449 GCA_009831015.1 Picea engelmannii
GGTTTGAGAATTTCTACAAAGGCAAGCGAAGCAATTCTAAATATGAAGGTTAAAAAACTTTTGAAAGTTATTAAAAAATTATCTGTTAATTATAACACAGAAAAATTATGACCATGCTCAAGATACTAGAACTCGAAAGATAGAATAGATCTTCCATAGCGAAAGGTTTGAGAACTGATTCCTAAAAGATGAAGATATTTTATAGGAAAGAGTTACATATTTTATAGCAAAGAGTTATTGTAACAACTTTAATTGCGGTGTGGTTATGGAATGGATGTTATTCCTGTGCACAAGGGATGCATTATGCACCTCCTACGCTGCTAAGTACAACCGAGTTACTGACTTCGCCTGTCAGAGTGTTGGGAAGTGGCAAGAGACGATAATAATACACTCACAACTCACATAAATACACCAGGTTTTAGGGTTTCAGGGAGCTAGTGTTACACGCACAAATTTCTATCTCGCAGATTTTAGGGTTTTACTCAGTTCGCCCAACATGGCAGCCACTACCACGAGGAAGGCAATGCTCTCCATATGGAAGAACAAGATCTCATTCGCCCATTCCATTCATCAACATTCCTACCACACTTTAAGTGCCAGTGGAGACATGCACATTAAGCACTATGTCAGACCAATAGGCTTCAAGAGGCAGTGGACACCTTCAAGCATCTGCTTTCAGCTACATCTAAATCCATCCCCACTCTCATCACTTGCTTTCAGCGACATCTAAATCCATCCCCACTCTCATCACCTGTAATCTTTTGTTAAGTAACCTAGTTCGACGGAATCAACAAGAATCTGAATTATCTGTTTAGAGACTTATGATTGAAGCAGCGATTCTTCCAGATCCTATAACTTTGAATATTATCATCAATTGTCACTGTCAAACAGGTATAATGGAATATGCATTGAAAGTGTTTGAAGGAATGGAAGCACATGCATATGTTCAAAATGTCGTAACCTTCACTACCCTCATCAAAGGGTTTTGCAGGAAGTGCAGAATCGAGGACTCTGTCAAGCTTTTCAACCAAATGATGAGCAAACAACAAGATCCTGATATTGTTACGTATAATACTCTAATAGACGGGCTCTGCAAGACCGGGAAATCCCATGAGGCATTTGGGTTGTTTGTTGTTATGCTGTAAAAGGGCCATGAACCTGACATAATCACTTTTACAACGCTCATGGATCGGCTATGTAAACAAAGTAAGCTCCAAGAAGTGAAGAAACTACTGCATCTGATGATGAAAGAGGGGCTTAATATCGGTGATATTACATACAATATACTTATTGATGGTTTATGTAAGGGATGCAAGTTGCATGAGGCTAGTAAGCTCTTCTATGAAATGTCCAATAGAAACATATGCCTTGATGTTGTCACATACAGTGCACTTATTGATGATTTATGTAAGGAAGGCGAGCTGGAGGAGGTGAGGAAGCTCTTCTATGAAACGTTCGACAGAAACATATGCCCTAATGTTGTCACATACAGTGTGCTTATTGATGGTTTATGTAAGGAAGGCAAGTTGGATGAGGCGAGGAAGCTCTTCTATGAAATGTCCGACAGAAACATATACCCTGTTGTTGTCACATACAATGTGCTTATTGATGGTTGATGTAAGGAAGGCAAGTTGGGCGAGGTGAGGAAGCTCTTCTATGAAATGTCCGATAGAAACATATGCCCTGATATTGTCACAGACAGTGCACTTATTGATGGTTTATGTAAGGAAGGCAAGTTTGACGAGGCGAGGAAGCTCTTCTATGAAATGTACGACAGAAACATATGCCCTAGTGTTGACACATATAATGTGCTTATTGATGGTTTAGGTAAGGAGGGCAAGTTGGACGAGGCGAGGAAGCTCTTCTATGAAATGTTTGACAGAAACATATCCCTTAATGTTGTCACATACAGTGCACTTATTGATGGTTTATGTAAGGAAGGCAAGTTGGACGAGGCTAGTAATCTCTTCTATGAAATGTCCATCAGAAACATATGCCCTAATGTTGTGACATACAGTGCAGTTATCGATGGTTTATATAAGGAAGGGAAACGGCAGGAGGCCACCAAAGTGCTTCATGAGATGCTAGATAAGGGGTGCAATCTGGATGTTATCGCATACACTGTTGTTATTGGTGGTCTTTGCAAAGAAGGCAAGCTTCAGGAAGCTCTCGGGTTGTTAGATGTTATGGTCCAAATAGGCAATCTGCCTAATGAAATCACATACAATACACTTATAAATGGATTTTGCGGTGTGGGTAATCTGGAGAAGGCTGGGGAACTTCTTCTTGAGATGCCAGAGAAAGGTTGCAGGCCTAACCTAGTTAGCTATAATACATTAATACACGGGCTTTGCAAACATAATAGGATAGACGAAGCTCAACAGATCTTCTATGAGATGCAAGGCCAGGGTCAGAGCCCTGATGTTGTCATATACACCACATTGATGAATGGACTCTGCAAAGTGGGTAATCGGAAGGAGGCAATAAAATGATTCAAACAGATGAAAGATAGAGGCCATGTCCCTGATATGATTGCATATGCCACCATCATGGATGCACTATGCAAGGAAGGCACACCCCAAAAAGCCAATAGAATATTGCATGAGATCTTTAAAAGGGTTTGATACTGGTGTTGTGACATATTCAGCTGTAATTAACAGCCTCTGTAACGATATTGCTGAAATGCACCTGGCAAGATTCAGTAATAGGGAGTAAATTGCAATTGATAAAGTGCAGGGGTGAATTTGGTAATTATGCACTGGGCAAGCAATCTGAAACAGGTTTGGTGTCTGTTGATGAAGTCATCCGAGTGAAATTTCCATGAGAGTGCACCATGTGTTTGATATGAAAACACATCTAGTTTAGTGCTTAGTGGGCTACACATCTTTATTAAGTGCACCAGTTGTTCAGTCTGAAATGGGCTTGGTCTATGAGTTAGTATGTACTTGCAATGGATGTAGTGCCCCATGTAAATTACAATGACAGTGCTCACATATATAACCTAGAATTGGTTTGCTAAAATTGTTAGTGAGTTGTCATTTGACATTGATAAAGTGAACCTTGCAAATAATAGGAGTGGCGAGTTACAAATAGATCTGATATGCTGTTAGTGATGTCAAGATTTGCAAAGGTTGTTAAGAGATTGTTAAGGATTTTAGAAATACTATACAACTTTGCTGCAGTTTATATTAACTGAATGTTCTGTCTGAAGTGGTCCTGAGGAAGTGTTTTATGGAAGTTAGTATTTAGTAAATCACTTCCAATAGGCACAATTTCTAATGTAGGTAAAATAGAGGGACTTACTGTAATAGTACCCACTAGTATAAGACTTACCAGTGGTCATATAAAATACTATGTAGTCAGTTTTATGGGTGAGAATTGATGAAGTGGGTTTGGTATACTGGTTAGTGAATTGCTATTCCTGAATTGCACTTGGTTAGTTTCAGGTACACTAAAACAGATGGTTGATTAATCCGCTTTCAAAGGCATTCAGTGATTTTGTATCATGTCACAAACTTTAGCAGTCTGCAGTGATCCTAAGTGTGGGTTTCATATGGGTGCTAGAGGTTGTTTGAGAATTTGACATTAACAATCACTTTTCCAAAGGTCACGTAGTTAAGGTGGAATGACCTGGCAACATGGCATTTGGTTGTCTTAAAACATGACATGGGGATTTGCCTCACTAGTTTTGATGTTATTGCATTGAAGGTAGTCTGACTGTATGAACACTATGTATTGTAGAGGCTATGTGGTAAAATAGTATGCAACAACAGCATGAGAGTATGGAGGCAGAGATCGGACATTATCCAGAAAGGTCTGATGAATCTGACTCTGTGCAGACTATACTTTATGGCTATGTCATGATTTAACCATCCTTATAAGTTGCACACATAGATGAAACTTGAATGGCAGTACCCAATGATTAAAACTTTACTGTGGATCCACCTCTCGCAGGCTATTAAGATCAATTAGTTTCACTTCCTCCGCATGGCTCATGTGAAATACTAGCTCTAAGCCTCGCTTCTTGTAGGACATATGATTAGAATACTGAAATTTGCTTCTGCCACTAGTTGGTGAATGTGTCTTGATGTGGCTTGGGGAACATTGGTTCTAATAGCTTTGGGATCTCAGAAATAGTGTAGCTCAGTATATATGTATCATATTATTTGGCATAAAGATATGGAATTTCTGGTTTGCTTAATGTGAAATGCCAGGGAGCAGCATCTGCCCGAATTAAATTTAGGTAAAGTGTCCTTCAATCAACATGAATGACAGGTTTGTCATTTTCATTGAAAATGAAAGCCAATTGTATTTTTTTTAGATTATATGATTCTTATCAAATATGTTTTGTTTTTGTATGAAGAATTTTAGAGTAAAAAAAATAAAATAATTGTTGGAACAACCTGAAAGACCCTATATTTTCCATCAGATTTTGATTGTTTCTGTCATAGTATGGTCTCTACAATTACGTAAAATGTTTAAAGAATTTTTTTGATTAGGTGTATTCTTATATCTTTCTTGCAATGTGAGAATTCCAATAGAGATTTCTTTTATGTTTTGTTCTTCTTATCCTTTTGTATCCTATCGTACTTTTATATAATCCAAACGAGAACTTGCAATTTTGGTGCTACATGCAAATTCCACTGCGTAAGAGACCAGCAAATGTCTTAGACTACTCACAGCTCTCGGTTTGTAGTGGATCTTTTTTGTATGCATCAATTTAGTGATATCATTACATTGTAATGATAAGATTTCGCTTTTTAATATCGCAGTTGTCTTTTCGCCCATGGCATAAGTTACCAAAAGTTACCTTGTTGGTTCCCAACGTGTTTTTGATTTTGACATAAAAACGAGGTTAATTACTATTTTACCATTTTAAGGTATCTTTTACATAAATGTTTTTATGATAATACTATTTTACCTTTTTAAATATATCCATCAGAAATTATCTCAGCATTAGAATACTATACACTCAAGGATAAATGTGAATCTTTGATTGAATACATTAGAGATGATTGGCATTTAACATCACACTTTTTTAATATTGTTTTCTTCTTTTGTCATTTGTGCATTATCTCAAAATCATGGATATTTTTTGGTTTTTCATTTTGTTGCAAAGGAAAGTTATAAATGAAATTTTTATTCATGAGAAAATTTAAGAATATTTAATTACTAGACATAATGCATCTAAGATTTGTGATGACATTTTTTTATTGATAATCATTAAAGTTTATAAGGGTGGCAAGTGCAGGGGGGTGGGTGGTTGTTATTGGTCTCAATGTATAGCAAGAAATAATTTTTGAATGGGGATTAGGCATGGCAACTAATAATCAAGCTAAAACATTGATCTTTACTAAGGGCTTAAGATTCTTGATGAGGCAGATAAGAAATTTGATAGTCATTGGAGACTCGACAAATATAATTAGAAGCATGCACAATCTCACAACCTTGTCAGATTGTAGTTTGGTGAGGCTTATATTGAGAATACAAATCAAGGCAAAACAATACGACACCATTGAGTATTATCATGTCCTAAGAGCTCAAAATTATCAAGTAGACCATTTTGCAAATGAAGCCTCCCATTTGAAGATGGGGAAGCTAAGAGTAAAATGTGGGACCATGTTATCACCCATCCCTTAGCATATCATATGATGGAGTATCTAAAGTTTATTAGGCACTGCATAAGCCATGAAAAGTGGCACTTAAAATTTAAGTCGAGAGGACGAATCTTAATGCTAAGGAGAACCATGTTATGCTCACACATTTGGAGTTCAAAGGGCAAAGCAGTTTCATATGTTGGCTATTGTTAATTTAAAGGATGAAGGTGGGAGAAATTTGGAGCCTAGTTTGGTTTCCCTCCTCACCGAATGGAGATATGTTTTGAGGCTTGAAGAACACCATTTTATTTTGGAATTGGAGGGTTGTTGTAGTGGATTAGGGTGGGTTCCAAAGTTGGTATGTTACAACGATTTACTATGGAGCAAACCTCACATATTTTTTGTTTTGTTGCTTGAGATCTGGTGGAAAAAATCCTTAGGAGTTTGGATTGGAGGGGAATTGAACTGTTACTTAGAGGCTTTCTGGAAGTTTGGTGTTATGGAGCGTCACAATCGCTTGGATCATTATCCCTTTTGTGAAGTTATGGGCCTCCGTGAAATTTTCTGAAGGCATGAGAGCCTTTTGGTTGACAACTAGACTTCCATCTTCAATGTTTCAAGTAGAATGCTATCTCTAGAAGAAGTTCAAAATAATGGGTATGCAAAAATTCTTGAAATAGTGATATAGTAGAAAAGATAGATAGAAAAATTAGAAGCAGGGTGAAACAGGATGTATCATTTTGTTTGGCTTGATAAAGAGTTTGCATTTGACAATTTCTCTGCAAAGGATGTCAATTGGGCAAATTCTAGATAAGGCAAAAGAAGAAGAGTTGTTCAACAAGCCCTTGGAAATGTGGAAATGGAATGCTTGGCTCAAGAAATAAGTCACCTCCAAAGGAATAGAATGAAGCTCACAATGAACATGTCTTTCACTAACTATGGGTTTTCTTATGAATTGAAAAGTAATTTTGATTTTAGGCTTGTCTAATAGGATATATGCAAGTTAGCATTTTTGGTATTCCTTTGGGAAGGAAAATAAAATGTTTTTTGTTGTAAACTATGTAGTTTTTTGGACGCATCCTAAACAATTGTCTTTGAATAGCCCTCTGTTTTGTATTGCCATGTTGAAAAGTGAGGCAGCAACACATTTTTAGTATAAAAATTAACCATTTTAGTAAAAAAAATTATTAAAGTTTACTTCATTAAAATTGAAGTTCCTTCTAACAATGGTTACAAATAGCTATTAAATGGATTGTTCTTGATAAGTTGATTGTGAGGGTGGAGAACTACCTATAGGACAATTGGATTTCTTCATTTGGTTTAAAATGCAATTGAAGGTCATGGAATTCAATTGTTACGAATCAATCTGTTATTGGGAATTCAAATGTTTTGAAATTTTCAATTCTTGGGTAAACTAGTAGAAAATTTTCAATTGTTTTGTATTGCTATGCTGAAAAGTGAGGCTGCAACACTTTTTTAATATAAATATTAATCAATTCAGTAAAAAAAACGATAAAGTTTACTTCATTAAAATTGAAGTTCCCTATAACAATGGTTACAAATAGCTACTAAATGAACCATTCTTGATAAGTTGATTGTGAGGGTGAAGAACTACCTAAAGGACAATTGGCTTGCTTTGTTTGGTTTAAAATGCAATTGAAGGTCATGGAATTCATTGAAGGTCATGGAATTGTTATGAATCATTGAGTTATTGGGAATTCAATTGTTTTGAAATTTTCAATGTTGGGGTGAACTAGTAGATCTTTGGGGACATTTTCTTTTATTATAAAATTATCTAATGCTATAAATAAATACATTCAAAAGCTTTGTGTCTTTGTGTTAGTTGAATCCAAATTATTGAACTTTGTGTTTCTATAGTAGGAATCGAGGCAAGTTTTTTAGGTAAAGGTCATGATGGGTGGGTGCATGTTGGGTCAATAGAGGTAAATAGAGTAATACTTAAAGGGTTTGTCCATCTTTGTTTGCTCGTGTTCGAGGGGACAACACTGAAGCTCATGTTTGTTGCTATAATAGTTTGGAATTATTATTCTTGAGATTATTAGTGAGGTTTGATATGTTTTTGCTATCACACCTAATAAATTATCAACAATTGTATGTAAGATTCAGCCTGCCTCCCTCTTTTGATGAACTCAATAGGTTAGAGATGGAAATATGATCATTACAATTGGTTTTCCTAAATTGGACCTTATGAATTCAACATAAAAAACCTAGGTTTGAAATAATGAAAGGAAAGAACTAATAGTATGGGTAGAGGAGTGTCTCATGTTTTACTAGGAACTTAACCAAGTGGAAACCCTCGAGTTCACTCACTTTGCCAACACACACACTTCAATTGAAAGAAAAATAATCAAAACACCCACATCCATTTTCATAAAAGAACTTATATCTACATCTAATGAAATAACTTATGCAATGGTATTACTCTGACTCTATCACAAGACCAACACCAGTTTGTCACCTTGGGCGATCCATATTCCAACATACATAAACTCATATTAGAAAAGAGAATGGTTGACCCTATTGAACAATGTTGAAAAACAACTACTCATCTATCCATGGAAAACATACATTTAATCAAGGAAAGAAACCTATGCCATAAGAGGTGTCCACTCCATAGAAAATGCTATTGGACCCAAAAACTTGTTGCTTTATCATTCCCTATCTTTTCCTCTATGTCTAATATGGATGATAGGGAGTAAATATGAAGTTTCAATGATGAAGGAAAATGATATATTTTGTTGGATGAAGTGTTGCATCGACCTTTTAATCTATTTAATCAATACAATATTAATGCATAACTTAGAATGCACGACATAGACTCAAGGGATTTAATTTCAAATGTGACTAGTTATGATAGATTGACATGTGGCATGTCTCTCATGTATAGGTTGTCCCCTTCATAGGTTAAAAATGGAAATGAACATAAATACCACTTAAGTCCTTATAGAGATAAAATGCCAATGATTATCCATGTTGAAGTTGTAAGGTGGAAGGGGCCTCAAAGATTTGATTCTTTATTTTTAAAGCATTAGTAGCTAAGAGAATTTAGAGGATAATAAGTGATCCAAAATGGATCCAGGAAGGCCTAAAAATTAAAGTTCTCGGAATCGGACGAAACTATCTCCATTGCGTCGGGCTTGTCGCATCGATTCCAACCATATACTTTTTTCCAAAAATGGACATCGTATGCGAAAGTTATCGCGCTCTGATCAATTTTCCAAACAGGGAAAAAAATTAACTGGTCAAAGTCAACATGTCGTATTGTTGACCTCAGCAGTATGACATGTGATGTCAGCATGACATCTTGATGATGTTAGAAGGGACACGTGGAAGCATGAGGAGGTGACACATGTCACTCACTTTTGGCATTTTCAAGCGATGATGTGGACCAATAAAAAATTGACACGTGGCATTGTACGGACGTGACACATGGCTGTACATAATGTTGACGTGGCCCAATGACAGGTCGACACATGGCAGTACAGATGACAAGTGATAGTATGGATGCTGATGTGGCAGGGTGACTGGGCAGTACGGATGCTGACGTGGCAGGGTGACTGGGCAGTATGGATGCTGACGTGGCAAGGTGATTGGGTAGTACGGATGCTGACGCGGCAGCTGACTAGCAAGTGACTTAGCAGTATGGATGCTGATGTGGCAGGATCAGGGTATGACACATGGTTGTACGAAAATTATGTGGCAGGCTGACAAGACGGTGATGCGGTGCTGACTGTGCGTTGACCGTGTCGGTGATTGACATGTGGTGACATGTGGCCCAATCAGAGGGCGCCACGTGGCACCCCAGATTTAGCCAATGTTGGCTGGGTCAAAAACTTTGTTACCTCCATGGGAATTGAACATGTAATCTCTTCCATATCCCGAGTCTTTGGAACAAGTGCTAACTAACCTACCACCGTTGTTGCTTGTTTCAACAAATGGCATAAACTCTATTTAAGTTGGATTTTGGCACAATTATGGGATAAGGCTTGGTCGGAGGGGGCTAGCCCGACTGACTAGGGCTATAGACCAGCGGTTAGCACTGGATTTTTGAGAGCCTAGGGTTATGCGGAGTTTAAAGTCCGGACACATGGTGTGCCAAGCGACCAGGGCCTGAGAAACAAGAGTTGTGACCAGAGTTTTAGGGTGCCAACGCTTAAGCGCATGGCCACATGGACCATTCCCATATGAACAGGAGCCCGAAAGAAAGGGGCTAGCGCGCAAATGTGCCATTTTTGGGTTTTGACTTTATAATAAGATTTTTATTGTTAAAATATGCTGATTTTTGGAGATTTTTGCCCAAAATTGAGAATCTGGAGCCCTTTTTGAGGCCAGATCTTGGGGGGAAGTTGGGAGGAGAATCCCAAATCAAGATATATATAAATCATAGGTTTTTTGACAGTCAAGGAGGTACAAATTACCAGAATGATGATGAGTTTGTGAAGCTTGAAGCCATTTGTATGCAGGGAAGCCATTGAGGAAACGAACATTGGAGGCCAATTTCGGGAGCTATTCTCAACCTTTTTCAGTGCCGTTAGTTGTGTTGGATTCTTGAGGTTGAGAAGAACACAACTAGACTACTTTGTAATCCTTTTGATACATTTATGATGTACTTTTGAAGCATTGAAGAGAAATAAGAAAGCCTCCCCCACTGAGACAAAGGCTCGAAGACGTAGGCAACCTTGCCGAACTCCATTAACAACCTCACTGTTATGGTTTGTTGTTATTTATGCTTACTTTTTGATATGCATTTTTATGATGGCTGCAATATTCTTTCATTAAGTTCTTCTTATTTTCTTAATTCCCAAGTGGTAATTGAACACATGCTTAAAACTCAACCAAGTCTTTTAAAGATCATTTTCGGATCAAGTGGTATTAGATCAGGTTGACAGTTGGTTGTTTGAGTTTGCATGATTACCAGGGAAAAGCTAAGTCGTGGTGAAGGCGAGCTTGTAGAAGGGGATCCTGAGATTGGATCGAGAAAGAGGACTTCTCAAAGTGAGAAGATGGCATCAGAAGAAGGTCTTTCTCAAAATGAAAGAGAGTTTCAAAGAACTTTCTTTGCCATGTCAGAGATGGTAAATGTCTTATATGATGATTACTTGGAAAGGAAGAGGAATTTTCAAGGGGAATCTTCAAAACAAGACAAAAGTGAAGAAGGAGGTGACCCTCCTAAAACTCCTCCTTCACCTCCTTCTTCTTCAAGTACAAGTGCAACTTCTACCGCAAGAAAACATTCCCATAAACATAAGCATGATATGCCATTAGTTAAGCTTGATGTGAAATTCGGATTGCCCATGTATGATGTTGAAGTCAATGCTGAGAGGCTTGATAACTGGATCAGACAGATGGAAGTTTATTGCAGTGTGCAACAAATAAAATATGAGGCAACCCAAATCAAATTGGCATCGTTTCGTCTTGCAGGCACAACACTCATCTGGTGACAGAGTAAGTTACAACATGGTACTCAACAAGTTGGTAATGTATTTCCATCATGGAAAGATTTTGTTTTTGCACTAAGAAAACAATTTTATCCTTTGGGTTATAAGGAAAATGATTTAATTGAATGGAAAAGTCTTAAACTAAGAAAAGGACAAACGGTGCAAGAATACATGGATGAATTTCGTAAGATGGCATTAATGTTAAATATTCCATTACATACACAAGAAACTCTTATGAAGTATATAGGAGGTTTACCTGCACATATTCGTAATGATGTATTTATGTTTGGACCTACTAATCTTGATGAGGTTTCTGTTCAAGCAACGTATATTGAAGTAGGGAAAACATGAGTTGGTGTATAAGGGGAATCGTCTTGAAGGAAAGAAGACAAAAAAGGGAATGGAAAGAAAGCAAATTCAATGACAAGGAAGGAAGAGAAGATCTCTTGCAAGCATTGCAAGAAAGAAGGGCACGATGATGACCATTGTTGGAAATTGCATCCAAAGAAGAGACCAAAGTGGTTCAAAGAAATGAAAGGGAGGAAAACAGTGGCAACAACACGACCAACATACTTGGGGCATGATTCAAGTGATGAGACTAAAATCACAGCAGTTGGTTTCACAGGTAAAACTGGTGATGGTTTTGATTCAAGGAATACATTGTTTCATATAAGGGTCATAATGAAACATACTAAGGTCGACACATTGATAGATAGTGGATCTCAATCTAACTTAATTTCAGAGGAAGTGGTTTAGAAATTGGGATTGATAACTAATTTACATCATAAACCTTACTCACTTAAATGGATAAGAAACAATCATAAATTGCACATAACAAAGCAATGCACTTTAAGGTTTGCAATTTCATCAAAGTTTGTGGATGAGGTATCATGTGATGTGGTGCCACTAAATGAATGTGGAATGGTATTAGGAAGCCTTTATTTATATGATCGCAAAACAATCTTCTACAGGGAACATAATCAATATCACTTAACTAAAGAAGGAAATGAATATGTTGTACATGCTCATCACATAAAAACAAATCAATCTCTTCAAACAATGAAACAATTAAGGAATACAACTTATGCAAACAACACACCTATAATTGTGCCAAGTAAAATAGTTGATCTTAAGCATGAACATGAGATGGTTGTAGAATGGAAATTCAATCATATTTTGCTTCAAGATAAACTAATGTCGTGCAAGCACATCAAACATATTAGTTCATTTGCAATCATATTTCTGATGTTATCCCTGCTGATGTTTTCAACATGGATGGTAGTGGCTTCAGTAAGATGTGAACGAGTTCAAGTGGCTAACAATATGCTCTCACTTGTCATGGTTGTTTTGCAATTGATTATGATGCGACAAGTGCACAAGACAAAGTTTAAGGACAAAGGACAAGTGGGGTGGCCTATCCCACACTTGATGACTGGTTAATACCTTTTTGGAGGACCAAAAGGTCTTAGTGGGGAGGCATGATCCAAAATGGATCCAGGAAGGCCTAAAAATCAAAGTTCTCAGAATCGGACGAAACTAGTGCCATTGCGTCGGGCTTGTCGCGTCGATTCCAACCATATAATTTTTTCCAAAAATGGACATCGTATGCAAAATTTATCGAGTTCTAATCGATTTCCCAAATAAGCAAAAAAGTCAACTGGTCAAAGTCAACAGATTGTACTGCTGACATCAACATGACATCAATAGGGACATGTGGCAGCATGAGGAGGTGACACATGTCACTCGTTTTTGGAATTTTCAGGGGCTGATGTGGACCAATAAAAAAATTGACACGTGGCACTGTACAGACGCGACACGTGGCTATACGAAATGTTGACGTGGCCCAATGACAGGCCGACAGGTGTAAGTACATATGATAGGTGGCAGTATGGATGCTGACATGGCAGGGTGACTGGGCAGTATGGATGCTGACAAGGTAGATGACTTGGAAATACATATTCTGACGTGGCAGGCTCAGGGTACGACACGTGGCTGTACGACAGTGACATGGTAGGCTCACGGGACGATGATGTGGTGTTAACTTTGCGCTGACTTTGTCGGTGACTGGATTGTATGGTCTAATCACAGGGTGACACGTGGCCCAATCAGAGGGAACTACGTGGCACCCCAGATTTAGCCAATGTTGGTTGGGTCAAAAAATTTGTTACCTCTGCAGGTATTGAACATATGACCTTCTCCATAGCCTGAGTCTTTGGAACAAGCGCTAACCAACTTGCCACCTTTGTTGCTTGTTTCAACAAATGGCATAAACTCTATTTAAGTTGGATTTTGGTGTAGTTATGGGATAAGGCCCGATCGACAGGGGCTAGCCTGATCGACCAAGGCTATAGACCAGGGGTTAGCACCAGAGTTTTGGGAGCATGGGATTATGTGGAGTTTAAAGCCCAGACACATGGTGTGCTAAGCGACCAGGGGCCAAGAAACATGGGTTGTGACCAGAGTTTTAGGGTGCCAGCGCTTAAGCGTGTGGCCACCTGGACCATTCCCATATGACCAAGAGCCCGAAAGAAAGGGGCTAGCACGCAAATGTGCCATTTTTGGGTTTTGACTTTACATTAAGATTTTTATTGTTAAAATATGCTGATTTTTGGAGATTTTTGCCCAAAATTGAGGATCTGGAGCCCTTTTTGAGGCCAGATCTTGGGGGGGAGTTGGGAGAAGAATACCAAATCAAGATCTATACAAATTAGAGGTTTTTTGACCGTCAAGGAGATTCAGATTAGTATAATGATGATGAGTTTGTGAAGCTTGAAGCCATTTGTATGCAGGGAAGCCATTGAGGAAGCGAACTTTGGAGGCCAATTCCGGGAGCTACGCTCAACATTTTTCAGTGTCGTCAGTTGTGTTGGATTCTTGAGGTCGAGTAGAACATAACCAGACTAGTTTGTAATCCTTTTGATACATTTCTGATGTACTTTTGAAGCATTGAAGATAAATAAGAAATCATCCCCCACTGAGATAAAGGCCCAGAGACGTAGGCAACCTTGTCGAACTCCGTTAACAACCTTGTTGTTATGGTTTGTTGTTATTTATGTTTACTTTCTGATTTGCATTCTTTATGATGGCTGTAATATTCTTTCAGTAAGTTCTTCTTATTTTCTTAATTCCTAAGTGGTAATTGAACACATGCTTAAAACTCAACCAAGTATTTTAAAGATCATTTTCGGATCAATAAGATACCAAGGGCCATGATAGGTAATTATG
>ML810699.1:172504-188333 GCA_009831015.1 Picea engelmannii
TATATATATATATATATATATATATATATATATATATATATATATATATATATATATATTCCATGAATGTTTAATTGGATTCAAACACAAAGGAAGAGATATATAGAGGCTCAAGTTTTTGGAAAGCTATTGTACAATTTTTCAAGTCGATAGGGAATAACCTTGGTTGGTTGGCAGGAGATGGTAGGTCTATAAGGTCTACAACATAGTCTTGGTTTACGAAAAAAATCATTTTAGATTGTCAAACGACTTAAGAGAAGCATTATCTTCCAAAACAAACTCACTCTCCTTGATGTGTTTGGGTGGGATCAAAATAGTGACTAGCATTCAAGGTAGATGGTCCAAAGAGGATTTGGGACTCATTGGACCTCAAGTTGAGGAGTGATATGAATTCAAATCACTACTCTCAAAATCTATGGTTGAGTTAAAGGAAACTCAGGATTCCTTGGCATGGGCCCTAAACTCAGACCAAGGGAAATATGTTATGAGATTGGGTTATAAGCTTTTTTATTTGTAGGTAAACAATCAAGGGTGTTAGGGTCCTATAAATTTTAATAGGGTCACTTGATTTTAGCTGGGGATTTTATATTTGAGATGTTGTAAATAATATTTTATCTTGCAAATTATTTTCAAGAAGGTGCCTGGCATGTTGGTCTCCTAGATGATGTTGCCTCTCCCGCTATCCATTTTTCCCAATCCTTTATCATTCTTCTACACCAGTCATTCCATGACACCGTTCACTTCATCATTCCCCCCTACTAATTTCGTTCCTGAATAAAACAAATGTTAAATTATAGAGGATAATAAAATATTAATTAGTTTAATAAGTATTTAAATTAATAATGTAAGAATTAATTAGTAGGTTAGTAATTAGATTAGTTTAATAGGGTAATTAATAATAAATAATTAATTAGTTTAAATTAATAGTGTTAAATTTCTAGTGTTTAATAGTGTTAGTTTAAATTAATAGTGGACTTGTTGATTCTATCTTAAGAAGAGCAATACAAACTTCCTTCTTGAAGTGTTAAATTTCTTGGCTTGGTTATCACTTACCACAAAAATATTGGATTTACCCACGGGGGATTCACCTTGTTGACCAATATCTTATCACGTTCATTCATAAAGGAGGTTTTTAAATTGTGAAAAATAAAGTCAATATATTGCAAGTATTGGTGGGGGATGTGGGGTCTCAAGGGGTGCATAGGTATTGGGGGGTATAAAAAGGGGTATCTACTAAAAATAGGGATTTATTTTATTGGAAAGATGTATTGAGAGGGGAGTTCAACAAAATGATTTTGGGAGATATTTATCAATATCTAGTCTACTCAAGTTCACCTCCTTTTCCATTATAGTGTAGAAAATATTTTCATCTACATTTGAGATACAATATACCTAGTTGCTTGAATCCATGACTAGCATGTTCTTCTTCTTGGCCTCCTTGTGGTTCTTTGTACTTGACTTTAGATGTAGCTTGGAAACACTTATATTTGGTATGACCATTTATATTACAATGGTTACATTGGTTGATTGGTTCATTTCACTGATGTGCAGTGGTTGTTGTCTTATTTTCCTTTTCTTTTCACTTCTTCTTTCCCTCCTTGGAAGTTTTTTGGTGGTCTTTATATTTGGAACCATTTGGTTTTCCTTTCTCCATATCCATCTCTAGATATTACGACACTTGCATATAGGCCTCATCAAATTATTGTGGAGACCACCCAGATACTTGAGGAGTACATATTGGTTATTGGGAGATATTCCCGACATAATGGCTTATTTTCTAAACTCAGTGGTGTACTTGTACACTCTTCCCTCGCTTCTACTAGAAGTAATTCCAATGGATCCATTAGTTCTCTTTGTACCCAATAGGGTAGAACTGGTACTTGATGAGGGTTTTAAACAATGTGGAATTAGTTACTAGGGATCACCTTCCAACCTCAATTACTCCATGCGGATTTCCCACCAAGTTTGGGCATGGCCCTCTAACCTCAATCAAACAAATGATAATTTGTTATGAATATAGAAATGGAATTCTAATTGTTGCAACCATTGATTCAACTTAACAACCACATTCTCACCTTGATAGGATTTGATGTCCACTTTCACTTCCACTTTGAGTAAGATTAGGAAGAGGTGAGGTTGGAGCTTGGTTTCTCTTCTTTGGCTTCTTTTCTCCCTCATTTTTACAGAATTAATTTTCTATATATTTCCCATCTAAGACAAATTCCAATTTAGAGTTACCAAACTCCCTGAAGGGTTCAGAATTTCTCTCTAGAGCTACCATGAAGATCATCATGTTGTGTCAAATGTCGGAGACTTGTGCTTCCAACTTTTAAAATATCTCCTCTGATTCATCCCTAGGGTTTCTAATGTACTCATTTTCCGTGTCTAAGGTTTTGAGACTCCTTTCTTAAAGCAATTTTTAGAGCCTACAATTTCTCACAAAACCCCAAACAAAACTATTTTGAGACCAATTTGATCTATAAACTACCATTGATGTTCCACGAGAAAATTTTGTCACAACAAATCTTACAATTTTGTGCAAACTCTTTATTATGCAATGTTTTACTTAAAACTAAGATTCAACATTACTATATTAATGCAAAAAATACTAAAATAAGATGAGATTGAAATAAAAGAAGCTAAAACAAATACCATACCATCCAAAAAATGAACACAAGATGTACACTAGGAAACCTAATATAGGAAAACCTAGCCAAAAGTTGAGGACCATGCTTTGCTCTTTTCTTCTCATATATTTTTTATGTTTGAATCTGTCAAGATCAAAACGACAACCTCAAGAGAAAATAAATATTCCCCTGTATTTTTATAGAGGCGGTACTCCTCTATTATTCTTTCAAATATTTTCTTTAGATGTCTTATATCAAAAATAATATAGGATGTGTCAAATGACAGAATCCAAATCTTTATCATTCAAGAAAATTCAAATTAATGAAAAGTAAATTTATATGGACAATTCCCGAGAAATGGACTAGGAACCTCAAACATCACACATATTGAAAATAAATAAATTGCAGAAAATAACAAACATTCCTCACATTCATCACAATTTCATATATTTATGATCACATTCAAAATAAAAGAAAATGGTTTGATCGCATAAGAAAACTTTGAAAGAGTATTAATGATTAGTATCAAAAAGATATTTTGATAATTTGATTTCAAATATCTTATACTCTAAGCCGAGAGTTATAAAATACAATCAAAATCGACCCTGAAATAGTTCTCTAGGATTTCTCAAAAAAAAATATAGTTTGTTACAATCTCATAAATTTAAAGACATTCATCCATAAATGGACTGGGATTGGGGCTTCCATGGACCATACAATATATACAAGAAATATGGAGAAGAGAAATGAGTTTGGAACAAAGTGTGGACAACAACATCTGGAAAGAAGACAAAAGGGAAGTTATCAAAATTTGGTTATATTTTCCTAATAAAAGAATAAGTACAACTGGATGAATTCTAAGAAGGAAGAAATTATGTGATCAATATGGAATTACTGTGATGGAGTCTCTCTCTCTTTACTTTGGTGTCGTTGATGTCCTTGTATCCTCCTTGTTGTCAGTTTCTGGGCCAGTACCAACTTTCGTTTCTTGATTAGGGCCTTTCTAAACCATTCTTCTATGTAATCCTTCATTGAAGCCACATTTATATCATGTTTAAATTTAATATCAAATAATTCACCTTCCAAATCTCTTAAGTTATGTGAAATATTATGAATTGACTCCTCAATATCTTGATTTTTGTTTGCATACTCTACTAGCCAATTTTCAATTTCACTTTCATCATATTCAATTATGCTATTGAACTTTTCAGCTGAAATGCTTTTCAATATGTCCATGTGTTCTTCAAATTGTTTCTTTGTCATAAATATACAATTTATAATTAATCTTGGGTCTTGCACTTCTCCGAATTTCCATGACAATGGGATAAATTTCCTTTTCCTTTTCTCATGAAAAAAGTGAAGCCATAATCCATATTGTCTAGCAACTTTAGCGATAACTAATTTATCTGAAATATAATACGAAAGAAAAACAGGACTTTCTCTGGAACAAAATATTTTAATGAAATTATAACTCTCCATCTTATCCAGAGTATCCCTTTTATTTAGAAAAGTTACCGCCTCTAATGATAACTTGGATGTATTATCTCCAAAGAGAAGTTTCTTGAAAATTGAAACAAATTCATTATGTGTTTCATAAAATAAAATAGAAGTCTTTTGCCTCCAAAGAGCTTGGTACATGACAATCATAGGGTCAAATTTACATTTTACCCTCTTGTCAATTGTTAATCCCTAGAAAATTCGGTAATATGTAATAGCGAATATTTAATATGAGGCCATGAAAAAAAAAATTCTTTCTTAAAATTTGAAAGCTGGGAAGCAATTTCAATGGAGATAAGCTTTCCCCAATAAAAAATGGCTTCTTCATGAATTGTAAAATAAAGAATGTACATAGCTATCTGAGAGATGGTTGTCATATTTTTTTGACCAGTGACTCTAGTGAATAACCATGTGATTTCTCAATAAG
This sequence comes from Picea engelmannii, assembly GCA_009831015.1. Lineage (NCBI taxonomy): Eukaryota > Viridiplantae > Streptophyta > Pinopsida > Pinales > Pinaceae > Picea > Picea engelmannii. The sequence continues at coordinate 177,056 of ML810699.1, forward strand.
GGTTTTCCAAAGAACTAACATGAATCCTTGTAATGTCAACATGCATTGCCGAAGGATATTTGAGATATTCTTGCAGAAGGTCAAGCCCGTTATTTCTTTTCTTAAGAAAATCCCTTGCTTCTTCTCCATTAAAAGTAAGAGTCGGGTCTGGTAATTTTAACATCTTCTTGAAAACGATTGGTGATAACGAAAGAAAACAATAAGAAAACAAACTAAATATCATGATTGTTCGGACTTATAAGTTGAATGGAAATGAAAGACTCAGGGACCCACGAACCCACGGTGAGAACAAACAAAAAAATGTTATAAGTATCATGTAATTTGTTGATCGCAGAAATTAAAGGTGCATTTTGATGGTACCAGAGGTATAAAGAAGAATACTCCAACTCACGAACCCGCGGTGGAGAAAATTAACTAAGTATGGTGATAAGAATTTTTTCTAAGTATGAAAGAATGAAAAGAAAGAAACATATAGGGGTCAACATATATAAAATTAAAATACAAAGAAAGGTGATTTTAATCCCTAGAAAAAGACCCATGTTATGTATAAAACCCCTTATTAATCCCTATATATTGAATTATTACAATTCTAGTATGTCGGCTAGAACCCTTCATTGCACCCTTTCATTTCAATTGTACCCTTTGTCTCCTATTTATATACCAAGGAGAACTAGTCTTAGGATCATCTTATCTCATCTCATATTGTATTTATGAATTGGATTTATTGTAAAAGGAGATTCCCCCCTCGAAGTGGATTGTAATCATTGTTTTTTTTTATCATTTTTAAGGCATTGGAGCATAACATTTAGTATCAGAGCATTGATCCTAGGGTTTTTTTTCTCCAATAAAATCATCTTAGAATTTTTTCTATAACTTTTTTTCTAGAATGATTCATAAAGTGAAAATTAGAGTTTATTTATAAGGCATATCAAGGTATCTCTGATAAAAATTTAAGCTTCTCGGTCATTATAATTTCGGAGATATACCCTGTGGAAGATAGGGTTTTTGACTAGTCCTATAACTAGTCTCAAACATGTGTTCTGGGTAAAACAATAATATCCTCTTCAACGAGGATACAAATTCTATGGAAAATGTTGCATTTGAAAGAGGACATTCCATAGTATTTTTGCTAGAAATTTTAGAATCACATATTAAATATTGGACACGTGGCATTATGTACAATTTCTCTCTCCCAAAAAGGAAAAAAATCAGCAAGGTTTGGGAAAGTTACCCTATCTTTCACTTGACACATCCAATTTTGGTTAGACCTATGGAATTGCAGAGAAGACATATCATAGTACTATATGCCAAAATTTTATACACATAAGGGCCCAAATTTCAGAAATACATCAAAAGGGAGTTTGGCCAAAAGGACAGACTCCAAATCAGGTTTTCAAAGGTACGTACGTAACTTACAATTGGCATAACTTTTTATTGGAATGCTTGTTTTTTGTGATTAAAAATTTGCAATAAAGAAAAAATAGACGAGAATTATTATTTTCTCACATGGCTCCAAAGGCTCCTCCAAAAAATACTGGTACTCCTCATAAAAACACAAACATGACTTCCGAAGAAAATGAAGACTTAAAAAACAAACTATCCCAATTAAATAACAAAGTTGATGAAATGAATGGTAGTATGTTGAAACAAGTAGATTTATCATATTCTCAAGATGCCCTAAAAAAGTAAATGGAAAATAATATGGAAGAGAAGATGAATGAAAATCGGGAACATGTGGAAAAGAAGATGAATGAAAATCAGTAACATATGGAAAAGAAGATGGATGACATGAAAAGTAAGATGGATGAAAATACAAAAGAAATACAAAAATCCATGAAATAATTGCAAAATTCCATGTCTTCCATGATCTTTCATGCTCTATATGAGAGACTCCCTGAAGGAGATCTCAAAATACAAGGAAATCATGAAAATAAGGAGAAAAATGGTGTTGAGACTCAATCACATATGGGGAGTATTTTTTCACATTTGGAGAGCACAAATACTGAATCTCAAAGTCATGATCATTCATTACTTCAAGATCCACCTGATCAAGGTTTTAATACAATACCACAAAACTACTTCATTCCAAAGATAGATATGAGGAAGTTTGATGGCAAATATCATAGAACATGGATATTCTAGAGTGGCAATTCTTTGATCTACACCAAACACCAAGACTACAAAAGGTACCTATTGCATCCTTGTATTTAGAAAATGATCAATTTGTGTGGTATCAATGGATTTTTGAAAGAAAAAATAATTATATTATCTCCTGGTACATTTTTACGAATGAATTGATATCACATTCTGGGGATATTAAGAGCAATAAAATCTTTAGTCAATTCATAAATATTTGGAAAAAAAGGTACAATTACAGAGAACATTCAATAATTCCAAAGGCTTAGTCTCATTCAAGAAAAAAATTGTTAGATCTATTTATAGGCAGTTTAAAGGAGAACATTCAACATGAAGTGTGTCTCTTTGAACTTAAATCCCTAGAGAAAGATTTTAGTATGGCAAGAAAAGTAGAAAACAAATATATGGCTACTAGAAGGGTGGCCACTGATAAATATAAAGAGCACCATGTTCCCTCTCCTAAACCAACAAGGTTGACATATAAACAAATGGATGAAAGAAGAGCAAAGGGACTATGTTTCAATTGTGATAGAAAGTGCAGTAAAGGGAATAAATGTAGTGAGAAGAAATTATTCTACATTGACTATGAAGAGGAAGAAAATCAAGAATTGGAACCATCACAATAGATAGATCTAGAAGAGACTACTCCAATAGTATCTTGTCATGCATTGGTCGACATTAGTACTCCACAAACCCTCAAGATACAAGGGTACATCAAAAATAAAAAGGTAATAGTATTTATTGATTTCAGTAGTACCCATAATTTCATCAATTACAAATTAGCAAAAGCTCTCAATTGCTTTATATATCCAACACCATAGTTTCAAGTAATGATTGCAGATGGAGGTACCATAAATTATTCTAGGAAGTGCCATAGTATTAAGCTCAACACGGGGGATTATTTTTTGGATAGTCCCATGATTTCCATCCAAATGGGTGGTGTTGATTTTGTATAAGGGTTCCAATGGTTACAATCATTTGGAATAGTGGCCCTTAATTTTCAATATATTTTCATGATATTTTCCTCAGCTGGAAAGAACATTGAGCTTAGAGGTATCAAAGGGAAATCATCTAAGGTGATAATATATAATAGCACAATTGTTCTCACTTGATGTTAAAACATCTATATATTCTACTCCATTATATCTCCAATTAGTTATCAACAATCATTCCAAGGTATTTGGAAAAATTCCTAAGGGTCTTCTACCTACTCGAGATCATGACCATGCCATTCATTTGCAATTAGGAAGTGTACCACCTAACATTAGGTCTTACAGGTATCCATATGCACAAAAAAGTGAGATTGAGCGTATGATCCAAGAAATGTTAGAGGTCAACATCATTCAACCTAGCCAATGTTATTTCTCTTCACCAGTGGTGATGGTTATAAAAAATGGAGGTCCATGGAGTATGTGTCTAGATTATATACAACTCAACAAAATGACATAAAAGATAAGTTTTATATTCCTATCATTGATGAATTATTAGATGAATTGCATGGAGCAAAGTTCTTTACTAGGTTGGATCTTCATTTGGGATATCATCAAATCAGAATGAGGCAAGAAAACATTCCCAAAACAACTTTTAGAACACATGAAGGTCATTATGATTTTTTGGTTATGCCATTTGGACTTACTAATGCACCTTCAACATTTCAAATCTTGATGAATTCTATTTTGAAGCCCCTACTTAGAAAAATTTTGTTAGTATTTTTTGATGACATACTAATCTACAAAAAATCTCGAGAAGAGAATGTACAACATGTTGACAAAGTATTACAACTATTGGAAGAGAAACAACTTTATGCAAAGAATTCCAAGAGTGCCTTTGGGGTTCAAGAAGTGGAATATTTGGGTCATATTGTATCTTATGAAGGTGTAAAAGTGGACCCTAACAAAATTAAATCTATGAGGTAATGGCCAATTCCAAAAACCTTGAATAAACTTAGAGTATTCTTAGGATTGACAGGATATTACCACAAGTTTGTCAAGAACTATGGTAAAATAGCAGCACCTCTAACAACATTATTAAAGAAGGAAGATTTTTCTTGGATTGAATCAACAACCAAATATTTTGAAAATCTTAAGGAGGTTGTGTGTACAACACCCTTCCTAGCCACACCTGACTTCACAAAAACATTTATTATGGAGTGTGATGCCTCAGGTCATGGAATTGGTGCAATTTTAATGCAAGAAGGAAGGCCCCTTACCTTTGAAAGTAGCCAAATTAAAGGAAAAAACTTACTTAAATACATTTATGAAAACGAAATTTTGGTCATACTGCATGCAGTTCATAAATGGCACCCTTACCTAATAGGAAGACACTTCAAAGAAAAAACAGATCATGATAGTTTGAAGTACTTCTTGGAGCAATGATTATCTTCAGAAGAGAAAAAAAATGGGTTAAAAAGATTCTATGTTATGATTTTGAAATTATTTACAAAAAAATAAAACATAATGTTATGGAAGACGCCCTTTCAAGGAATGAAGAAGAAATGAAAGGTTCACTATGTGTTATTTCTATTTCACAATCTGATTGGGTGGAAGAAGCAAGGATAGAATGGAAGCAAGATCAAGAGGTGTGCAAGATAATTCAACAACTACAAGAGGACCCTAGTTCATTAGATTATTTTGTATGGAAGAATGACTTGCTATGTTATAATGATCACCTATATTTATGTAAGAATTTACCAACTCAAACAAAAGGTCCTTTTGGAATGCACACTTCTCCTATAGGAGATCATTCAGGATTATTGAAAATGTACCATAGGTTCAAGAAGGATTTTTTCTAGGAGGGTTTTAAAAATGATGTTCAAAAGTTTGCGTTTGAATGTTTAGTCTTCCAACATAATAAGGGAGAGACAATCAAGACGCTAAGTCTCCTACACACATCATTTATACCTGTTAATGTTTCATCGAAACCTGCACATGAGATTTAGCTAGAGCAAGTACAACAAAGATTATCAAGAAAGGATGAGAGATTCAATATGGAAGAATGAGAAAATATATTCACACTACTCGAATGAGCTGATCAATGAATGATGATTGATACAATGAATGAGTGGAATACACTCATATATTGTAAATAACATTCCATAATTAAGAAAATAAATCAAGAAGTTAGCTTTCTTTAGGAATGCATGCATGCATAATAGTGATGGTCTAAATAGAAAGTCTAAAATAGAACTAGTCAGTTAACTCCCACTGAACTAGTGTGTCAAAAATAGAAATTTCTCCAACACCCCCCTTGAACATCACTATGGAGTAAAAATGATTCTCGACAACTAGGCCATATTAGGTACTCATGTACAATGCAAATAATCAACACTGAATAAAAATGAGGAAAGAGGGTAAACCATGTGGGAACAAACCCCCCCCTCAAAAGATAATGCATCAAAAGAAGAAAAGGCAGTTGCTAGGAAAATGTGTTCTTCACTAGAAGATGATCCCGCAAAGTCTGAAACTTCTACTCACTGAAAGTCTTCGTGAAGATGCAAAAATATTTATGGATCTAATGAAGTCCTTTAAAAATCTATCTAGCCTTGTACCTCTTGATCTTGTGGACCCATATGCACCTAAAAATATTCCTTTCTGGTGGAAGTGGAACCATATCCCAAGTCTAATTCTCTAGGAGTGAGTCATACTCCTGCATAGCTACTTGCCATAATGGATTTCCCACAACCTCATTGTAGGCCTGTGGATTGAAAGATTGAACCATATAGAAATGCATGGGAATCACAGGTTCATAATTTGAAAGTACATGAGAAGGCTCCTCATGATGAGATTGAGTTCTCCTCTAATCCAATGGCTTCCCTGCAAGGACACCTACTTCCCGAAGTGTGAATTGTGCCCTCTTGGAAATTTGTTGAATCTTTGACGTTGGATTCTTATCTAGTTGTACTACCTACTCATTTCCATGTACAAAATCTGAGTGTATGGAATCATCTCTGATGTATGGAACCGATGGAAGCACAAGAGTATATGCATGTTGCATTGGAGGTGCATGCAAAGTAATATCCTTATGTGTAAGTAGAAAGGAGGAGTCATCGTCAACAAACTTAGTGAATTTATACAACCTTGATCTATGATCTACCACACCAATTGAAATAATGGAATTGTCATGCATTTCAAGTACATAAATTGAATCTGATGTAAATTCAACCTTTTTACCTTTCTGAGTGATCTGATAAACTGAGAGAATATTCATACAAATATTTGGAACATGTAAAACATTATCAAAAATACCATTAGGGAGTTCCACTCTCCCCTCTCCTGCTACTGCTACTGGAGTATCATCCCGCATGAGAATAGGGGCTCTTGAGCATGAACTCAAAGAAGTGAAAACTTCCTCTTTCGTTGTCATATGATGTGTTGTGCCATAATATATAATCCTTGAATCATATGAGGAATTAATTGCATCAAGAGCATGATGATTACCTTTATTAGGAGCAAGATCTTCTTCCTTTTGCTTCTTGACTCCTTCTGGAATGAAGTTTCCAAGGTTGTTTTGTTGAAGTACCTGAGCCATAAGATCAATTTTCTTATTCATGCATGTGTATTCTTCATGATTTGGTTTATTGTAGTAAGTGCACTGCTTTCCCTTCCTCTTCTTCTTGGAATCTGAAGAGTCTTTGGAACTTGAAGAATCGTTGAAGGGTTTGGAATATCCCTCCTTCTCGTTTTTTTTCTCCTTTTAGTTATGTTTGGATGATCATTTTCCATCATGCATGGTGAGTGCATGTGCTTTGGGATCCTTGATTAGGCCTATCCGAATGATTTTTTCCTGCTCATGTGTGAGAGAATCAATGAACTGCTCCATTGTAAGCATCTTCCACTTTGTACCCAAGAGATATCTGTCAAAATGGAAAGTGGAGACATATACAACATATTCTAGTCCTAGCTTAGCCAAGATTGTTAGAATAATTTGGTCTACTTGTGTAGACTTATCAATACCACAAGAATCCAAGCTCAATATTAAATATTTAAACTTGGTAAAGAAATCATGTATATTATCAAAAAATTTAGGTTCTAAGGTATTCAACTCTACCTCAAACATATGACCTCTCATCTTATCCTGCTTTCCAAACAGACTTTCCAAGGTGGTCCCGATCGCATTAGGAGTCTTGCATGCTGCAACATGAAACCATAAATCATTTTAAATCAATTCAAGAAGAAGTCATGTGGCCTCATCCTTTCGGTTCACCCATCTGGTCTTATCAATTGTTGATGTAGGTTTTGTTTTTGTACCCATCGTAAAATTGTATAGTCCTTTCCTTCTGAGTTGGAATTCATCCTTGGGATTCCAATTAAAATAATTGTATGGTGTGAGGATTACCACCAAGTTTGACTGAAGAATTGGTGTCATATCCATCTCTCCCACTTTTTCTAAGAAACCCTAAAATTTACCATCAATCTGCAAGTGAAAAAATTGAGAAATCACTACAGAAAGAGCACATCAAATGAAAAATTTGTATTAGTTTCAAAAGTAAATATTCCAGCTTCCTTTCTGAGAAAATGGTGAGGAATTTCTCCAAATGGTTGAAAACCCACTTGCAAAATGGGTCGATTTACTTCTCTCTTGGGCTGTTTCCTTAGAAAGTTAATATTTTAGGAGAAATCTATACAAAAAGGGGCACTTTAAGAGGTGGTTTGTCCTTTCCTTAAGACATAGAGTGACCGAGTCCTTGTGGTCACCCTCTGCTAGTGTATAGGGTGCGACCCTGCCAGAAGATGGTTACACTCAGCCTTTTTAGAGATTGTCGCTCTTGACCTTGAGACATAGAGCGACCAGGTTCTTGTGGTCACCCTCTTCTAGTGTATGGGGTGTGACCAGCCACCCTCTCCCAATGTATGAGGCATGACCACTCTAGAATTGATAAAATCATAAGTTTGGGTGCGACTAGTCGCTCCTTTCGATAGGGAGAGGGTGCGACTGTGTCTTTTACATGGATTTTTCTTGTTGAAACTCCAATTTTCCTTATTATCTGAAGTGTCTATCTTGCTCCAAGCAACGTAGATTTGATACCATGTCAATGTCTCATCGAAACTTGAACATGATATCTAGCTAAAGAAAGTACAAACAAATATTATCAAGAAAGGACGAGAGATTCAATATGAAAGAATGAGAAAATATATTCACACTACTCCAATGAGTTGATCAATGAATGATGATTGATACATTGAATGAGTGGAATATACTCATATATAGTAAATAACATTCCATAATTAAGAAAAGCAATCAAGCAGTTAGCTTTCCTTAGGAATGCATGCATGCATAATAGTGATGGTTTAAATAAAAAGTCTAAAATAGAACTAGTCAGTTAACTCCCACTGAATTAGTGTGTCGAAAATAAAAATTACTCCAACAATACCAAGTCAATGATGGGAAGAAGTTTTAATGGATTTTATTACAAGTTTACCCAATTCCAAAGGAAATACCGTCATCATGGTAGTAACACTGGATTTACTAACAAAGTATGCCCATTTTCCCTCTCTTTCTCATCCTTTTAAAGCAAGTACAGTAGCCACAACATTCATGGAAACAATTCAAAACCTGCATGGAGTCCCCAAGATTATTGTAAGTGACAGAGATCCAATTTTCACTTTAAAGTTTTTGACGGAATTATTTTCTTGTTTGGTTACTCAATTGGCTCACAACTCATCTTAGCATCCTCAATTCGATGGGAAACTTGAGTTTGTGAACAAATGTCTAGACGCATATCTCCATTGCTTTGCATATGATAAACATACACAATGGGTCAAGTGGTTTCCCTTGGTGGAATGGTGGTAGAACACATCATTCCATACTTCATAAAAAATGTCCCCATTTTTGGCATTGTATGGATATCATCCTCCATTCATTACATCACCCTTGAAAGGGAATATAAAGGTTCAATCAATGGAGGACCACATAGGGGACCAACAAGAGGTTCTCAAACTATTAAAGGAAAAATTGGTCATGACACAAATAGGATGAAACACAAGAATATCAACATCACAATGAAAGGGAATTTGAAGTGGGGGATTGGGTATTTCTGATACTACAAACATATAAATATATGTCCCTCAAGCAACAAAATAAGCATAATAAATTAGCACCCAAATATTATGGCCCTATAAGGTTTTTCAAAGGATTGGAAGTATGGCTTACAAATTGGAGTTGCCTCCATATTCACGTGTACATCCAATCTTCCATGTTTCTTGCTTAAAGAAGGTCATCGACAACAAGATCCTAGTCCAAAATATTTTACCAATGATTAATGAAGAAGGAAAAAATCATACTAGAACCGGAAACAATCCTTGAAACAAGGATTAAGTAGTTGGGAAATCAAGCAATTACAGAGTACCTCGTCAAATATAAGAATCTATCAGTGGGAGAGGCGACATGGGAAGATGATTTCTTCTTGCAGAAACACCCGTGGTTAGTAAAGTGTTGAGCAAAACACTTTTTTGTAGCATAGGGGCATGTTAATCCCTAGACAAATCCCCATGTTACGTATAAAATCTCTTATTAAGCCTTAGATATTAAATTATTACAATTCTAGCATGTCGGCTAGAACCCTTCATTGTACCCTTTGTGTCTCCTATTTATGTACCAAGGAGACTTAGTCTTAGGATAATGTAATATCACCGCATATTGTATTTCTGAATTGGATATATTGTAAAAGGAGGTTTCTCCCTCGAAGTGGACTGTAATCATTGAATTTTTATCCTTTTTAAGGTGTTTAAGCATAACAGGTGAACTCTCTATGTAGTTTCCATAAACATTGTGGCCTATATGGCAACTATAGTTTCTTCTACTTTCTTTGTTCTAATCAGAATATCCAACTACTTTTGTTTTCTATCCAATGGAATACTAATATACCCTTCCTTTCCTAGTGACCCAATGTTTAACATGTATTGATAGCCATCTAGGATTAGGGTCATAATTTTTTCATGTCTCAACTCCCCATTAGATTTAGAGTTTTGGACCCTTTAGAATATTCTTGCAATGAGTTTCCTTATGTCATATTTCAAAACAAACTCTGCAATGAAAATAAACATTTTCATAATCTAGCTTTTGAGACTAGGGAGAGCTTTCACTTGTCAAGATTATTTCAGCTAGGAACCCTTTGCCGAAATCCATTTCCACACATATTCTAGTGTAAGTGGTATTACTGTAATTTTTTGTTTGCTCACATCTTTAGTGGAATTTCCCAAGAGCATTTTTTATGGCTCGAAGAGAGGGTAAACCCAAAAGGTACAGAGGTAAGTTGGGAGGCCTAACCCAAACTGGTGCTCTGGACAAGGAATTGGTCATTGGATCAAAGGAAGAGATCCAAGGTTTCATGCATAAACTACATTTTCCCCAAAACTAGGCACTTTTTTTTAAAATCAAATCCTTGTCATGAACATTATCAAACATCACAATAAAGAATCCTTTTGCACATGGGAAAATTAATGCTTATCCTTTAATATTGGGTTGCCATAGGTCTGAGATCCATTTGTGAAGGTCGACGAGGCATGACCACAATCTGATGAATCAACAAATCAGAGTAATTGAGCTATAAATCACTGCCTTAGATACAATATCTTTCACCAAAGGAATAGATATTGCTAGAGCTTCTTGAACCATCAAATTTTTAGAAGAAGAATGCACAATGTTTCTGTAAGAGGGCTTACCAATATTTCTAGAGGAGGGAGGTGGAGAGAAGGCACCAACAGATTTCAAAGGGTTGCTATTTATAATGGAACCCCCGAGGAGAAAAGACATGATTTCCAATGAGGGGGGCGCTTCCATGGATCCCGAAGAGCTGAGAGACTCATCGGATGTTGTTAAACCCACCAAACTAGAGAGGGGAGGGCCAACCAAGAAAAGCTTGACCACCAAGAGAGTGATTGTCGCTTCTAGTAGTGTGAGCCAACGATGAGAGAATGAATGGCTAGGGTAAAACCCTAGCCGACATCGCCATGGAGAGTCGAACATGCAAAGGGAGTTGTTAGAGCTAGGTTTCAAGTGTTTAACCAAGTTATTATTCCTTATTCATGAGTATTTATACAACTTTATGATGGTTAGGGTGGTTTCAACCGCCATCACCTAACCATTTGTTAAGAACATTTACACACTTTACTTTACTTAATGTACATTTATGTCCACATATTTT
>ML810700.1:0-16877 GCA_009831015.1 Picea engelmannii
CTCAGGGTATGTATAGTTTGTCCAACTTGTGCAATAGTCCATCTTAGAGGTGGTATTCATTTCCTTCCATGACAACGAGTGACCTCTCCTTCAACTGCTTGTAGAGTCCTCTAAAATCTTCATCTCCCTCATAATCTTCACTCAAAATTTCATGAATGAAAGGCTCAAGCTACATTATCATTCCAATTATTGTAATGTTCTTCAGTGGTGGTTGAGAGAGCATCTTTGCTAGTCTATTCATGGCTCATTTCTTGTACTTAATTAGTAAATGAAATTGCTGTAAGAAACATAACCACTTGTAATGCCTCACATGTTGCATCTTACTCTGACTCTGTAGATACTTAAGGGGATGATGATTTGTGTGTATGATAGTCTCTTTTCCCAAGAGGTAGTGCTTCCACTTCTTCATTGCCTGTATAATCGCAAAGAGATTTTTATCGCACGTGGGATAGTCAAGAATTGCTTCATGAAAAAACTCTGAATGGTAGCACACAAGCCTTCCTCCTTGCATGAGTACTGCTCCTAATGCATATTCACTAACATCAATCTCTAGCTCAAACTTTTTTTGTCCATACACGATATCAAATGGAGAAGGAGGTAAATAACCAAAACAAGTCTAGAAAGGAGACCTATTGGTCGTAAAATGAAGTGCTCTATTGTAGAAGTGTTGAATGTAGACTAACTACTCATCATAAGTCTTTGGGTGTTTGTGGTTGTAGCCTCTCAACAATTGTACCAACATCCTATGAACAACCTCAACTTGTCCATCAGTATGAGGATGGAAAGTGGTGGAATACTTCAACTTGGTATCCATTCTCTCCCAAATTGTTGTCCAAAATATGCCCAAGAACCTGCTGTCTCAGTCAAATATGATGGAGGTTGGCAATCCGAAATGTACCTAGACATGGCTAAAGAATAGTACAACTGCCTCTCATCTAGAGTTTGTATTTTTACATGGAATGAACAAACAAATTTTGTTGAAGTAGTGTACTACAACGAACAAGAAGTCATGGCCTCTACGAGTCATAGGAAAACCTCCAACAAAATCCATGGATATGCTCTCCTAAGGTATGCTTGGCATTGGAAATGGCATGTACAAACCAAGTTTCCAGTTGGTTGGCTTGCTAGTGTTGCAAAGAACACAATCTCTCACAAACTTTGCTACCTTCTCCTACATCTTCGACCAATACACATACCACTGCAAATTCACCACCATCTTTGTCATGTAAAAATTCCCGACAACCCTGGAAGTGTGTGCTTCTCTCATCAATTGAACTCTTTTGTCTTGGGGCATGTATAGTTTGTCCAACTTGTACAATAGCCCATCTTAGAGGTGGTATTCATTTCCTTCCATGACAACGAGCGACCTCTCCTTCAACTGCTTGTAGAGTCCTCTAAAATATTCATCTCCCTCATAATCTTCACTTAGAAGTTCATGAGTGAAAGTCTCAAGCTACATTATCATTCCATTTGTTGCAATCTTCTTCAGTGGTGGTTGGGAGAACATGTTTTCTAGTCTATTCGTGGCTCCTTTCTTGTACCTAATTAGTAAATGAAATTGTTTCAAGAAACCTAACCACTTGTAATGCCTCACATGTTGCATCTTACTATGGCTCTGTAGATACTGAAGGGGATAATGATTCGTGTGTATGATAGTCTATTTTCCCAAGAGGTAATTATTCCACTTCTTCATTGCATGTACAATCGCAAAGATCTCTTTATCGCACATGGGTTAGTCAAGAACTACTTCATGAAACAAATATGAATGGTAGCACACATGCCTTCCTCCTTGCATGAGTATTGATCCTAATGCATATCCACCAACATCAATCTCTAGCTCAAAAGGTTGATGCAAATTTGGCATGGATAATACTGGAGCATCATTGATTTTCTTTTTCAAGTATTCAAATGCTCTTCGTTGTGTCTTACCTCAATGAAATCTCTTTCCTTTGGTGGTCACAACGTGCAATGGAGTTGCTACTGTAGAGAAGTTTACAATGAACTTTCTTAGATACCGAGTTTCTCCCATGAAAATCCTGACCTTTGTCACATTGGTGGGAATAGTCCATTGGGTGATAGCTTCAATCTTCTATGGATCTACCCTTAGCTCTCCTCCTCCAATATTTTGTCCAAGATACATAAAGGAAGTCTTTCCAAACTCACATTTCTTCAAGTTGGAAATCGATTGATTCTTCTTCAAGGTCTCTAGTACCCATGTCACATGTGAGAAGTGTTCTTTCCAAGTATTGATAAAGATTAGTATGTCATCCAAATATACTATTACAAAAGAATCAATATAGGGACGTAGCACATCATTCATGAGTCTCATAAACGTTGCAGGTGCATTGCATAATTCAAAAGACATTACTAACCACTTGTAAAAAAATTGTCTTGTTTTGAATGTTGTCTTCCATATATCTTCCGCTTCGATCCTCACTTGGTGGTAACTTGATTTGAGGTCCAATGTAGTGAATAATTTGGCTTGTTGCAGTTGATCCAACAAGTCGTCAATCCTTGGCAAAGGATATCTATTATTGATGGTGATCTTATTCAGGGCACATTATTCAATGCACATTCTCTAGCTTCCATGTTTCTTTGGCACCATGATGATGGGAGAACTACATGTTGATTTATTGGGTCTAATGACTCCTTTCTCCAATAACTGCTACAATTTGTTTTTCATCTACTTTGATGATGGACTACCTATACAACCCAATGTTAGGCAGTGGTGACTCTGGAAACAACTGAATCTTGTGTTCGACCTCTTTCTTGGGTGGCAGTCCTTGAGGCTCTTGAAACACTTCCTTGTAGGCTTTGTTATCACACAATCTGTACTTTTCCAAATCCTATATGAAAGTAGGCCAAGATTGGCATAACACGGAGGCAGCCCTATCACTGTCACCCCAACAAGGTACCTCTTTCTATTTAGGAGGATAAAAACTCATTCCAAGGGAGACGTCCCTAGACCTAGTGGGTTGATGAAGGGAAATAAATAGTAAGTAAACCACCCCTCTCTCTAGGTCACTCAAGTCAAGTTCAAGTCTTGAATTAATGAAACAAAAGGAATACAAAGTGCATTTTTCCCTTACCAATACAACAAAAAACGTTAGGGCAGTGCTAAATGATAATAAATGCTTCAACAAGACTTTGAGTTTATAGAAATGATTGTTGCTAATCAATGTATGAAGCAAATGATAAATACATAGCAACAATAATTAATTGATGGAAGCTGTAAGAATATCTAGAAAATACAATTGAATGGAAAATATAACAATATATCTTAAAGTCTTAAATGATAATACTTCGTCTCATGCAAATTCTAGATATATGTCAATCAACAAATAACCTTTAACAGGTTGTCTAGATTGAATGTAACAACAACAAATCAAAAGTAATGACAACAAATAGTAAAGCTTAAGAAATGTACTTTAGATAGGCAATTAAATGCACACTTTAGTTCTTATTGATTGTACCTTGCCTCATACAAATTCTAGGTTGATTTTAATGGTCAAATGAGCTTGAACATGTTGCTAGATGATGGCTCTAGCAGTGATTATGACAATAACAAATAAGGTCAATTTGCTAAACTAAGTTAGTGTTAGTTGTAGTTAGTAAAAAGAGAAAGGTTTAAGGTTCGAGTGTTGGTTGATCTCTCAACAAGGAGGAGGTGAAGACTAGTGCCTTTATGGGTCTATGGAGTCAAGAGTTAGCAATGTTTACTTGGAGAAAACAACAACAATGTTTATACTAATCTAAGTAAGGATGGGCTTAGAGAGAGTAACAACTTAAGTCTCTCTAGAATCCAAAATTTGAGAAGGTGAGGTGACCAGGGTGTATACTCTTCTATGCCCTAGCACCTCCTTCTCCTTAGACTTATTAAGAATTATATTTTAATGAAACACAATTGATCAAGGCTTCTAAAGTGATAGCACTTTAGGGCTTTAGGAGCCTGACAATGTAAATCACCTTTAACAAAGACTAGCAAATATAGAGAAAAGAAGTAACACCTTAAGTTCTTCACTGCTAGGATTTACTAAGCATGTAATTTCATAATCTTTATCATGAGAAAGAAAACATACAATAACCATTCAAATGAAATGAAAAAATGCATATTTTCTTACTTCACCAAGAATAATCATACCATAAAACCCTAGATTGCCAAATGTCTTCACCAAAAATGATCCAAGATGCATCCAAAATAGCCTCCAAGCAAATTTGCCTTCATAATTTCAACGAAAAACCCTAAGAGGGCACCGATTTAAGATCTTCACTCTCATTAGTTGGAGTCATGATGAAAAATGAATGTACTTTATCTTAATTCATACCAAAATTTGACCTTTAATTACTTTAGGTTAAAAAATCAAGGCCGACCCTGAACAATTATTACAAAAATTAAACTTACATAAAATTTCAAATAAAACCTTAAAAGGGCGATGTCATGCCCTTCCTAGGGCTACATTAAGCCTTGAATATGGATGTCTGGCCTCAATTGGTGGAACGTTGGGCCTCCCAGGGCTTGGTCACACCATCAATTGCAAAACGTTGTGCAAAATGTCCTCCTTCACTGGAACACCACTGCAGAAAACCCTAGTCCCTTCAGTATGACATCATGGGATAGGTGGATGGTATATAAGATTCCCAAGGCCATAGTCCAGGTGAGTGAAGGTAGGGATCGTCCATCTAAGGTCTACTAGACTGCCTCCAAGGAAACGACTTCCTTCTTCAATGTGCAAGATGGTCATCACTGTCTTGCCCCAAGCATGGGGTCTCTACATCTATCCATGGGCTTTAGGCCCTCATGAAGGTCTGAACTGATCATATATTCATGAATACCTGTCCACCAAGAAAATTCCTGCAAAGACAACAAGTACGCCCTCCAGGGGTTCATGAGTCACAAGTATCATAGAAAGTAAATCACATATAATAATTAAATCACCCGAACATGTGCATCAACCCCCCCTAACCCCAAACAAATGCTCAAATATGTTATGCAATTTGACAAGTTTAGGTTTGGAGAGGGTCTGAGGGTGTCTTATTGGGCTAATCCCCCTCAAGTCTAGGGGGTTTCCTCGATGGAGTCTAATCCAATTCATGCAAGTGTGTGAGGTGAAATGGGGTGAAACTTTGGGCATGGGGTGCATGTGATAACAGGGAAATGTAGGGTCTTACCTATGGATGCCTTTTTGGAGGGTGAGATGCACCTTGTCATGAATGCAATTGTTTCCTAGCCCTTGAGGGCCACTGTCCTGGCCTGGTGACCAAAGGTGACAATGCCATCCACAAAATATTTCATGGAAATGGGAAGGATATCTCGTGATGAGATCCCCTTTCTCTTGGCTATGAAACCAAGAGCCACTACCCTGGCTTAGTGACCAGATAGGTGGTAATGTTATACCGCTACATGTTCAAGGTCATAATAGGTCGGCTCATGATGAGACCTCCTATCCATCAACTAATAACTTGAGTTCTCATGTTATCTTATGGGTCCCCTTTTCTTGCCAAGAATCTTTTCACTACTTTCTCGGGGATCCTTGGGCAAAGCATCTCGAAGGTTTCAAAATTCGATTTTAACTCTTGCCAGTTACTTTTTCCCTCTAGGCCTTTCGCCCCTTCTTCCCACGAGGTAAGGTACAACCCTTCATAGTGTAGCCAATCCCAATTCCTAAAATGCGGGGAGATGGAAGGAATAAAGATGGAAAGTCGTAAGTATGGAGGGAACGAACGACAAATCTTCAAAGATCCACCTAGTAGAAACCCATCCTAAAGGGAAATAAACTTACTAGGGCACCGTGTCACCCTCCCAGGTTTAAACAAGAAAACAAGCATAATTTCCAAACAAACATCATGAAATTAAAAAATAATTAATGCAACATGTTCAAGTGGTTTAAATATTAGAGTGATACATTCCATGATACCCGGACTCATTACCTCATGGAGAAAGACTCACTGCCACTTCAGGACCAAGCCAATGTGATGAACACTGCTGCTGATGATATGTGGACTGCACTGAAGAAAATAACGGTCCTCTGGGGCCATGCTTAAGTCGTTTGGCTCTCGACACTCCTTGTCTAGGACCTGTGGGCCTCGATACGTGATCTCCTTAGTTATCCCTAGGCAGGGGATAACATCTGGCTCCAACTTGAGGACATGTGCTCACCATAGAGCGCTTGAGAACCTCAAGGTCTCTGGTATGACCCGTGCCTGCTAAATCTCAACAAAATACATTAGTAATCCCTAGGGTGTTGATATCACCCCTCATCCATATATTATAAAATACACAAATAAAATCATCTCTAGTATAACATATGATTATGAGTACACATATATACAAGTGAGATAAATTAATATGAAAATGAAACTACAACTATACTAATATGAAATTCAATGGTACATACAATGGATGCAAATGCCTACCTACCTATACTTACCTATTGGTTGAATGCTAGGTGTAATCAAACAACTAGTGAAACAATCATATCAATACCTCATAATACACGCCTCTGTGCTTCACCATAAACCAAAACAATGACAATTCAAGCACAGAAATAACATGAGTTAGAGCATGCATCATATCATAGGAAATCGTAAAGTCTAGCTCATGGAGGAGGGCAGGAGGGATAAAATTATGCCAAGTCACACTTCTAGAAAGGTGCTCAATCCATCTCATAAAAGGATTGTGAAAGGTCGAAGACTTAAGAGGCTGGCTCAAAGAGTCTAAAGGTTGACTACCTTGGACATCATCAATCCCTGGAGTCTGAGAAGGGACTAATAAGAATCTAGAGGACGATTGACAATTTCTCAAGGGAAAGATAAACGACTGAGATAATAAACTTCTTCTTAAGGTATTCAACCTACCCTTGAATTCTAAAAGAAGGCTCTTCCATAGAGAAAACTTGGGACATGGGATATGTTTCCCAACTGCATCCTTAGTGACATAACGAGGCAAGGTAATCGAAGGGATCTAGAAAACCTTGTCACAAATATCCCGCTTCAGGAAAACAACATCCTATCCCCTATAAAGGTCTGAGAACAACAATGGTTGATAATATTCTTCATAGAATAAATCCAAGTGCTCAAAGGAATGTTCATCAAAATCCTCAAGGTATGACCAGAAATCATCATGAGGACATAACACTAGGTCATCCTTGGGTGCTTGGAAAATATCTGTAACTATGATGTAGGAGCATTGTACAAAGACAAAGCATGCGCCTAGCCAAAGGAACAACTGGATGCACAGATGAAAAAAAGGAGCAAGCTTTTATGAAAACGTTTTGAATTTTTAAATCTGAAGCATTAATGTAATAGCTAGGAGAAGAGTACTTGCATTTATGTCTTGGAGATATGAACAGATCTGGAGGAATTGCTCTCATTTGTCGAATGTAATAGGCATTTAAGTCTATTTAATGAAAGTAGGTAGATTTGATTTAATAGACTAGATAGTTTAGAAGCGTAGGAGGGAAAAACAAATATAGACACCCTCACCTTTGTATCATTGTAACTTTTGGATCATCATTCAGATTTCATAAGATGTGGAGATGTAATAGAGAGTTGTAGAGAAGAACCCATGTACAGGAGCACTTGAGTTAATATATGAAGCTTTGACTCAACTTTCATGGTGTTATGATGCTTACTATTTACATTTTTTGAATGGTGTGATTACAGTTAATTTGTTTCTCTGTATGCATTTGTTTCAATGTTGTGTTATGTGTATGATTTCATGTTGAGTGTATGAAGTCTGAAAGAGGAGGAGAATGAGTTTCAATTGTTTCTCTTCTTGAGAACTCCTGGAAGGAGTACAGTGAACGTCCGCAAGGTGTGCGTTGACGAGGGTCTGGGTTTTATCTCAGAAAGCTTAGGAGAGATACCGTTGTTCTCATACCAGTTGAAGTGCAGGTGAAGCACAGAGCCGTGCAAGGTGTGCACAGGCCAATTGAAGCCTTGGATTTTATAAATCCAGAAAGAAGGTTGAAGAACCATTGTTGCAAAGAGTGCACATGGTTGGAGACTCAAATAACCAAAGGTTATTTGAATGTCTGCCGCAAGGAGTGCAAGCAGGGATCCTTTTGGGAAGCTTGAGTTTGCAAGTGAAAGATCATGAGGGATTTAACCTTTGAAGTGCTCAAAGGGAGACATAGATCGAAATCATCTCATAGAATTCAAGTTCAGGAGGGAGAACAATGAGTCGTTTGGACGTGAGTCATTGAGGAGTGCATCTGGTGGTCAAAATTCTTCGTGGAGAACTCGTGAAGTCGCGAGGACCGTAGGATCTAGAGGAGCTATAAGGTGGTTAGGAGTTGGATGAATCTGCCACCTTGACATCAAGAATCAACGTGGACCATTGATCGTGGTTTGTTTGAGCCATCAGATCATTTCAGAGATTCGAGATTCACAATTTGGGAGTGCAGTCCAAAATCATTGGTCACGCAAATTCCCGGATCACGAAAGGGATTATTAGGTGTGGAATTTCGGAATTTCGGTAATTCAGGGTTCGACATACCGGAAATTTCGATGACAAGGGACCGTGACCATTTGCATTGAAAATACTGAAGTCACGAAACACGGTGTGCCTTTGGTGTGGGATTTTGGCATTTTAGTTTTCCAGAGTTTGGGAAGTAGAGGAGGCAGTGACTTTGGAATCGAGAGTTTCAACTCCCAGTTCATGAAATCCCGAAGAGGGAAAGGAAAAATTCCCGAAAAGTCAAGGGACGATAGCTGTTGGACACCAATCAAATTTCGGGGTTTCGGGACTCAAGAGGTAGAGTTGGATGGTCAACGCAACTCCCGAAATCGCAAAGAGAGAAACGCCGAAAGGTGGGTCCCAGGTCTCAGTCAGAGGATACGTGTGGTGGAAGTCAAAGGAGGGGTCAAGCTTCAGGGAAAATCCCGAAAGGCCATCGATATTGCATTCTATGGGATGTTGAGCCCATTTCGGCATTCCAGAATTCCAGAGTTTGGGGAATCATAAGGGAAGAGGAACGACTGTCGGCTGTTCGCTCAAAGTCCCCGAAAGCCAAAACTAGTGGGTAACAGGTGGCATGTGTTTGTCACATTGAAGGAGTCAACCTTCGTTGACAATTGGCATTTTGGCATTTGCCAAGAGATGTGGAAATACATCGAGACTCTCCAACTCCTGAAACCCGAAGTCCTTTGTGGCTTAAACAAAGGGTTTAATTAACTCTTTGCGCGGTTTGGAAAAGATCCTGAGCGGATCTCGGCCTGAGGGCAGGGGGTCTGCGTCAAACTATATCATCATCTTGTTGCCAAATGTCAGAATTATTAGTAACCTCAGAGGATTGTTGTAAAGGAAATATTAGAATATGTCCTTCCATATCATAAATGGGATCCTCATCAGAACTAATCACATCCCATTTATGTCTTTCAATATGTATGAACTCATCAATATTATCAATTACGTCATTACTTTTATCATAACATGAAGGATTTAATACATTCAAGGGATCCTCTAACATTTCTTCACCTTCCAAATCATAAAATAAAGCACCATCAAAATATTGGAAAGGGAAATAACTTACCGTATTCACTTCTTCTTGTGCAGGAGCACCAAAGGCTTGGATGAATTCATCAAAGGGAGGAGTACACATTAACACTTCATGATCATGTTTGATATCTTCAGGATCTCTCTCTTCAACTAGGTACTCATTATCTTCGGTAGAATCATGAGTAAATTATTTCTCTTCCTCATGGGATTGGTAACCTCCTTCATGAATCTCTTCTTCTATATCAGAGGGTTCTTGGCACTGAGCATGGTATGCACTCCTAATATATTCTACAATCTCAGTGGTGAATCCTTCTTCCTCTAAGGATATTTCGAGATTTTTAAGGGCATCATCATAAGTCTGGCACTGCGTTTTTGCGAACTCAAGAAACCTACTGAAGAGATCTAAGAAAGAGGATATACCCTTTTCTTCGCAACAACCCTTGATCCATTCTTGTACAAATGATGGCAAGGAATTTATGAACAATTTTATCAAGACATCCTCCCCTTCAATTTATATTTCACTTATATACTGCAAGATTTCTACAATGTGAGTAATTGGGAGGCCTTTAAATCTTGGACAATTTTTTAACCATTTTATATCAAAATAATGCGGGTATCCTTGAAAACTTTCAAAATAAATTGACAGATACACTTGCTTCCAGGGCACCATCATCCCATATCTTGGAAATATATCAAAGTTGAGAGTAAGGTGGCACCTTGGAAAATGTCATTGGAGTCACCAAATAACCTCTTAAGGATTATCAAAGGGAGTGAGGGAATCACCCTCAATGGATTCGCCAGGTAAGCTTTGTGAAGTAAAGGCTTTGAGTAAATGTCTTACTGAAAAAGTGTCGTTGAGGAATATTGACTCAATGTTCCCTACAACAACGCCAAAAATGTTATCGCACAATCTATACTTTCCCAAATACTAAAGACAAGTAGGCCAAGATTGGCGTAACACGAAGGTAGCTCTATCACTGCCACCCCAACATGGTACCTCTTTCTATTTAGAAGGAGAAAAACTCACTCCAAGGGAGACATCCCTAGACCTAGTGGGTTGATGAAGGGAAAAAAATAGTAAGTAAACCACCCCTCTCTCTAGGTCACTCAAGTCAAGTTCAAGTCTTGAAAGGATGAAGCAAAAGGGATATAAAGTGCACCTTCCCCTTACCAATACAAAAACTAACATTAGGGAAACAATAAATGGTAATAAATGCTTCAACAAGGATTTGAGTTTATAGAAATGATTGTTGTTAATCAATGTATGAAGCAAATGATAAATACATAGCATTAATAATTAATTTTTGGAAGTTGTAATAATATCTAGAAAATGCAATTGAATGGAAAATATAACAAGATATCTTAAAGTCTTAAATGATAATACTTCATCTCATGCAAATTCTAGATATATGTCAATCAACTAATAACCTTTAAGAGGATGTCTAGATTGAATGTAACAACAACAAATCAAAAGTAATGACAAAAAATAGTAAACCTTCATAAATGTACTTTAGATAGGAAATTAAATGCACACTTTAGTTCCGATTGATTGTACCTTTCCTCATACAAATTATGGGTTGATTTTAATGATCAAGTGAGCTTGAAAAAGCTACTAGATTATGGTTGTAGTAGTGATTATGACATCAACAAATAAGGTCAGTTTGCTAAACTAAGTTAGTGTTAATTGTAGTTAGTAAAAGGATAAAGGTTTAAGGTTTGAGTGTTGGTTGATCTCTCAACAAGGACGAGGTGAAGAATAGCGCCTTTATGGGTCTATGGAGTCAAGAGTTAGAAGAATTTACTTGGAGAAAACAACAACAATGATTATACTAATCCAAGTAAGGATGGACTTAGAGAGAGTAACACATTAAGTCTCTCTGAAATCCAAACTTTGAGAAGGTGAGGTGACTAGAGTGTAGGCCCTTCTAGGCCCTAGCGCCTCCTTCTCCTTAGAGTTATTAAGAATCATATTTTAATGCAACACAATTGATAAAGGATTTTAAAGTTCTATCACTTTAGGGTTTTAGGAGCTTGACAATGTAAATCATCTTTAGCAAAGACTAGCAAATATAGAGAAAAGAAGTAACACCTTAAGTTAGTCACTCCTAGGATTTACTAAGCATGCAATTTCATAATATTTATCACGAGAACGAAAACATACAATAACCATTCAAATAAAATGAAAAAATGAAGATTTTCTTACTTCATCAAACATAATCATACCATAAAACCCTAGATTGCCAAATGACTTCACCAAAAATGATCCAAGATGCATCCAAAATAGCCTCCAAGCACATTTTCCTACATTATTTCAGACACCAACCCTAAGAGGGCACCAATTTCATACCTTCACTCTCCCCAGTGAGAATTATGATGAAAAATGAATGTACTTTATCTTCATTGATACCAAAATTTGACCTTTAATTGCTTTATGTCAAAATATCAGGGCTGACCCTGAACAATTATTATAAAAAATAAATTTACATAAAATTGTAGGATAAAACCCTAAAAGGGTGATGTCATTCCCTTCCTAGGGTGACGTTGAGCCTTCCATATGGATGTATGGCCTCAATTGGTGGAACGTTGGGCCTCCCAGGGACTGGTCACACCATCCATTGCCAAACACTGTGCAAAATGTACTCCTTCACCAGAAAACCACTGCAAAAAACCCTAGTCCCTTCAGGATGACATCATGGGCTAGGTGGATGGTCTATAAGCCTCCCAATGTCATCGTCCAGGTGAGTGAAGGTAGGGCTCATACGTCTATGATTTTCCATAGTGCCTCCAAGGCAACAACTTCCTTCTTCAATGTGCAAGATGGTCATCACTGTCTTGCCCCAATCATGGGGTCTCTGCATCCATCCATAGGCTGTAGGCCCTCATGAAGGTCTGAATTGATCATCTCCTCATGAATACCTATCCATCGGGAAAATTCCTGCAAAGACAACAAGTATTCCCTCCAGGGGTTCATGAGTCACAAGTATCATAGAAAGTAAATCACATCTAATAAGTAAAGCACCCGAACATGTGCATCATGTTGATCAAGGTTGGTTGTCATTGATGTCAACCCTTGAAGAAAGCCCCATAGCACAAATTCTTGGGTAATGGACCCAATATTGATTTATGTAAATATGAATCATTATTGTTTTGTCATGGTTGATAAGAAGTAAATATGGATGAACTCCAAAGTGGTACCCTTATGGTGAATGCCCTCATGGGAAGATGCTTTGTAGAGTAAGAGAACCCATGCTTAATTGTGGAATAATGAGATTAAGGACAATGAATTTGTCAAGGAAACTATCCTATATGGATAGTTCTTTAGATGCAATTTCCGGTGGTATGTGGAACGTCACATAACTCCTCACGGTTAGAGAGTTATGGCCATGAGAAGTTGGAGACCCCAGGTTTGGGTAATGGGCCCAAGTTTGTTTGATGGGTAACAGTATGAGTTATGATATATTTTCAGATAATACTATTATATATGGATATTACATGAAATTACATTTATGGTGGTATGTGGAACGTCACATAACTCCTCATGGTTTGAGAGTTATAGCCTTACGAAGTTGGAGGACCCTCATATGTCATCTAGAAGCCCCAAAAGGTCAAAGTAGTCAAAGTGGTTTAAGAGATTTTTAAAGGATAAATAATAAAGTGAAGTGATAAGTGTATTATAATTCAAATTGAATACAAAATAAATTATTTCAATAATAATTTTAATGGAGAAATTAGAAGTGGGTTAACCCTAAAATAAGGAAAGTCGGCCAAGTGACCTAGAAGATGTTTTAATGGAAGCTACTTGGAGAGTATAAATAAGAGGCAAGGCTCTCTCATTTAACACACACTTGATAATATTGAATATATATAGGTGTCTAAGGTAACCAAGGATATCTAAACCGGAATTCTGAGTGAAGGTGAAGAAAAGAAGGCCGAAATGCAAGGAAGGATAAATTCTTTTGATGGTGCTTTCTAAGGTATGTTATTTACAGATCATCTCACCATTTTCGCTATAAATTTTTTTATATAATGATTCAGAACATGAAATTGCTATGACATTCAGAAACCATATCCAAGTATCTGTGGTAAAAAATCCAGCTTGTGGGTCGTTGTATTTTGGGAGTTACACTCTGTGGAAAATAGGGTTTGTGGCTAGTCCTGAAACTAGTCAAAAGTAGGTGTTTTGGGTAAAAATGTCGTAAATTCTTCATAACAGATCCAAATTCAGTGATACCAAATGTATTGGTTAGGGTACATTCAATAGTATGATATTCCTTGTGGGGCACGCTCTACAAGGTCGCTCTCTAGAATAAGCCAGAATTCAACAAGGTATGCCATTTTTGCTATAAATCCTTTTCTGAGAGGTTCCAAGTAGTGAAACTTGGAGGAATTGCATAAAACACATGGAATAACATTGTATATCAGTTTCATATCTTTATACATTATAGGTACACAATTATGATTACTTCAAGTTAGGGTTGTTGACTAATCCAAAACTAGGCATGTGAGACTAAAGAAAAGTTTGATGAAAATGATAGTATCTTGTTGTTAAAGTTAAGGAAGGTTTGCAGGAATGTGATCATATACACCAGGTCTATTAAAGAGCTACAAATCATGTTTGGATGATGAAATTGATGAAGGCTTTTGGTTGAGTTACATGTTGAGTACATGGTTGAGACAAGTAGTTGATGAGTTGGCACATAGATGAGGTGTATAGTTGATGATGTTGGTTGATGAGTAGTCGACACATGATTGGTACATACTTGGTACATGGTTGGATGCACTTGTTTATGGTACAGGTTGATTACAGGTTGTTTGGTACAACTTGACTCCCTTACAGGAGGGCCCAGTTAAATGAAAGGAAATTGAAAGCCTAACTTAGCTTCTACTGGAGCTACAAGGATCAATGTGCACATCCTAATAGTGAGAGACCCTGATCGGGATATATGTGGCATGATATTTAACTTCCTCCATGGTGGAATTGATATCTTATGGTAGTTGCATTGAACACTCTACTTACCCCATATGGTGCGAAACCCCTCGGATTCATGGGCGTCCATTCCAGCATGAATATTTTTTCCAAGGAGGGAAAAGCTGGGTGGCCCACATCAAACATTACAAAGATAAAAATTGCAGAGTTTTCATGCTGCATTGAATCTCTACTAGAGCCAAGACTGCAAGTGGAGTCAATCCTCTGGACGGGCAGTCTCTACAATGTCCATTCGACTTTAGAACTGGTCAAAGTCTCTTTGTAGCTCCATATCATGCGTGGCGACCAGACATTGGGTGTTCTAACAATTTAGAGCCCGCAACCACTAAGTTCTGTAGCACCACGTTTCAAACAATAAACCTCGGGACCGATCAATCAACTTAATTGATGCTTTTGAATACCAATTATCCTAGGGTAAGGCGGTTCGTTGGAGACTTGTTCCACAGAGCTATCAACAAGATAATCATTTAATATTGGCTGATAACATAGTAATTGGCTCACCTTGTTGGCCATGGAATAATCTATCTATAAACTATAGCTACCTAGACTATAATAGTTATATCGGTAGATATTTAAAATAGTCACAAGTACGAATTGTTCAATGATCATACAAGAGTTACGACAATCATCCTCAAGTTGAAAATTATAGCACTTTTCTTCATATTCATCACCATAGCTGTAGCCATGCATTTCAAAGTTCAATAACTCAATAAAGTCGCAATATGGTGATGAGATTTCTGAAGGATGCACTCACAGCCAAAGGGATCAACCGTATCCATGTGCTTGGAATCCTATTTCTCCTTGGTATTTCAATGAGGGTATCTCCGATTAGATGGAGGCGATTTTGGTCTTATCTATGGAGTTGAGTCAAAATAAAATCTATTTGGTGATGGTACAATTTTTTTTTAAGAGTGAGAACAGTAAGTCTTGCACAAAGATAAATCACTTGATTTAAGAAGAATTCATGGGAAAGGTTTAACTGACAAGATTTACAAAACGTGCTTGGCTTGATTTGCATCAACGCGAGTGACATATTGCACGTTGGATCTGAGTCCATCAATTTTTCATTAAAATATATGCATGAGAATTTCTGGAAAAGCACAATCAGATAACCTTATCATGGCATGAGCTTCAATCGGTATGATGAAATGGAAATGAATCGTAGATTGTTCAGTTACAGTGCCGAGAATGTAACTTCTACATTACTGAATGCACAAAGGACATCGATTGAGCCCTTGGGAATCAAGGGTACGAAGGGTATTGCAGTTGTTTCTATAAATGAGCTGGATCATTATGAGGGTGAGATGCTTCTCAGTACATCGTATAAAATCGAAATTTACAGTGATGAACGACTCCCTAATATAGTTGCTTTACGTGTAAAGCATTCTTAAAAAAAGATAAAAATGCAACATTTGTTGGATACAGTGAGTATTCGAAGGCATACCCTATATACATCCCTAGTCAGAGATAGATTGAGGTGAGCAGAGATGTTACCTTTGAGGAGGAGGTAGCCTTCATGAGATCTAGAGGATCTCACATGGAGATTGATAGTGAGAGACAGGAAGAGATGGTTCCTTCTCCCCCTCACCCTCCAGCGGTTCAGAGGGAGACATTGAGCCTATTGATCCAATTGATCATGTTGATCCTGTAGCTCCATTTGATGTTCCCAGAGATATTGTAGTAGTTCAGAAGAGACCTACATGGGCTCATCAGACTCTGCAAGAGGTAGAAGGACATGCAAATCCTCATGGTACCTTCCGAGAAAGTAAGAGACCTTAGAGATATTCATTCTATGCCACAACTATGAGCCACATCATTCATTTTTTTAGCTTTCCTGTTAGGAGGAGGCAACTAGTCATGCAATATGGAGAGATGTCATGATGGAGGAGTTGTTAGAAAAAACAGGACCGTGGAGCAATAAAATAAAACAAATGCAGAAACAAAACATAGAAGACACACAATACAAGAGAGACACAGATTTACGTGGTTCACCTAGTGTGGGCTACGTCCACCATAGAAATTGCCAGGTCCTTCCTTTATTATTATCCAGCAAATGAAGGGATACAACCTACAACAAAACCCGATGTAACTTCCTCTTCTTTCTCTCACAGTCTCCTATCTCATAATACAATATTCACCACCATACATAGCCACAATACATTTCCCTCATAAAAGAGGGTTGCCTTCTAGGGAAAAAAAAACCCTAACATAATCTCTATCGTTAGATCTGCGACCTTATAATGAATGATCCAGATTTACAATGAAAGTACAATATACTTTTACAAGGCAATTTTTGCGAACCCCCGCTTGCTCCCAGACCCCCCAGCCAAGGGGATATCCCCCCCGAAACCCATAGAGGGGGTACCCCCTCTGCACTCCCCCGCGTGGAAA
>ML810700.1:33867-48806 GCA_009831015.1 Picea engelmannii
AGGCTCTTTAGGGCACAATTAGGTCTTTGACCAGCCTCCCCATGCAGATTGAGCTCGGATTTGATGTCAAATCGACTTGGGAGCCGATCCATTAGTGGTTGGGAGGCCGACCAGCTTCATAAATGCATCGTTTGGCAGGCGCGCGGGTTTTGCACCCCACAGCCGCTTTTTAATTTTTTGGCCATTTTGCATAGTTTTGACCCTTTTGTTGTGCTGTGGAATTAATCCTTGTGCCATGAATGACTGTTTTTCTGTGCTGATGATGTGGATTTCTTGTCGCCCTATGCGGACGAAATTTCAGTGATAACAAAGAGCAAGTTAAATAAGTATCTCCAAAAACACCTAGAAAACGAGTACATAAGAATCATCCTTCAGATCAGATTATTGGAAACAAATATGCATGAGTTGAGACTAGAAGAAAAATCCGTTCACCAGAACAAAAACACCTAGCACTCTTATCTACAATTGAACCAAACTGTTTCAAAGAAGCTAACAGGGATGAATTTTGGAATAAGGAAATGGATGAAGAATTGGATCAAATAGAGAAAAATGACACTTGGGAATTGGTTCCGAGACCAAAGAATAAGAATGTGATCGGCACAAAATGAGTTTTCAGGAATAAATTGAATGAAGATGGATAGGTTACAAGGAACAAATATAGATTGGTATGTAAAGGATATGCACAGATTGAAGAAATCGACTTTGAAGAGACATTTTCCCCAGTTGCAAGAATGGAAGAAATCCGTTTGCTTTTAGCTTATGCATGCTCCAAAAATGTTAAAGTATATCAGATGGACATAAAATAGAATTTTGTTAATGGGAAACTTGAAGAAGAAGTCTAGATTGAACAACCAGAAGGATTTCAGTGTTCAGAGAACAAAGACTATGTGTGTAAATTAAAGAAGGCCTTGTATGGTCTAAAACAGGCTCCTAGAACATGGTACTCCAGACTGGATAAGTATCTGCAGCAGACAGGGTTCAGAAAAGGAAGTGCAAAAAATAAACTCTACATCAAGGTAAGTCAAGGTAATATTTTATTAATTGAAGTTTATATTGATGATATTATTTTTGGTAGTGATGATGACAGGTTAAGCCAAAAATTTGCAAAAGACATGCAGAATGAATTTGAAATGTCGTTACTTGGAGAACTATCCTTCTTTCCGGCTTTAGGTACGTCAAAGTAACCAAGGAATTTTTATTTCTCAAACCAAGTATATCAGAGAAATGCTATAGAGGTTCGGAATGGAAGATTGCAAACCAATTATCACTCCCATGCAAACCAGTTATAAGTTGAGCAAAGATGATGATTTGAAGTTTACATATCAGAGGAAATACAGGTCAATGATTGGTAGCCTACTATATGTGACAACATCTATACCAGATGTAATGTAGGAAATTGGATAGGTGGCATGATTTCAAGAAGCACCAAATGAATCACATGTACTAGCAGTAAAGAGGATCTTCATATATCTCAAAGGAAGAAAAGAGTTTGGATTATGGTATGCAAAAGGAAAAGATCTATCACTTATTGCCTACATAGATGTAGATTGGGTAGGTTGTATTGATGACTGACGAAGCACCAGTGGAGAAACGTTCTACTTAGGTGAGTGTTTGGTATCATGGCTAAGCAAGAAACAATCATAAATATCTCTATCTACAACCGAGGCAGAGTATATTGCAACAACGACATGTTGTACACAGGTTCTTTGGATGAAACAAAATTTGACAGATATACAGGTTGAGTATGATGAGCCCATTCCAATATATTGTGATAATACAAGCGCCATCAGTATCTCAAAAAACTCGGTGATGCACTCCAAGATGAAGTACATTCCAATCAAGTATCACTTTCTATGGGAACAAGTTGCAGAAAAGAACATCAAAGTTGAGTATGTGGGCACAAAAGAACAAGTGGCAGACATCTTTACAAAACCACTTCCACGAGAAGCCTTTGAATTTCTTCGCCAAAGACTTGGAGTTATTTGTACTCCAAAATAAATTCTTTTTGAATGCTTATCTTATATGTCTTATATGTACACGAGGAAACACCATAAGAGGACAGTTCAGTTAGGGGGAGCAACCCCGGATGGAAAGATACCTTTTCCATTGATGAAAAAGGGGGAGAGATTTATCATATGCAGAGGACAGAGGTAGATTTATCAGATGCAGATGATAGAGGCATGGTTCCAGGGGAGCACAAGTGATATGATTTTAGTATTGCATCAGAGTGTTGCCATCAATGCCAAAGGGGGATATTGTTGATTAAGGTTGGTTTTCATTGATGTCAACCCTTGAAGAAAGCCCCGTAGCACAAATGTTTGGGTAATGGACCTAATATTGTTTGATGTAAATATGACTCATTATTGTT
The DNA here is from genome assembly GCA_009831015.1 of Picea engelmannii. Taxonomy (NCBI): domain Eukaryota; kingdom Viridiplantae; phylum Streptophyta; class Pinopsida; order Pinales; family Pinaceae; genus Picea; species Picea engelmannii. The sequence goes on from ML810700.1 coordinate 36,236, forward strand.
TTTTCATGGTTGATAAGAAGTAAATATGGATGAACTCCAAAGTGGTCCCCTTATGGTGAAATCCCTCATAGGAAGACGCTTTGTGGAGTAAGAGAACCTATACTTAATTATGGAATAATGAGATGAAGGATAGTGAATTTTCCAGGGAAACTATCCTAGATGGATAGTGCTTGTTATTCCATTTCCGATGGTATGTGGAACATCACATAACTCCTCACGGTTAGAGAGTTATGGCCATGAGAAGTTGGAGACCCCGGGTTTGGGTAATGGATCGAAGTTTGTTTGATGGGTAATGATATGAGTTATGATATATTTTCAGATAATACTATTCTATATGGATATTAAATTTCATGCCATTTCTGGTGGTATGTGGAAAGTCACATAACTCCTCACGGTTTATGAGTTATGGCCTTACGAAGTTGCAGGAGCCTCATATGTCATATAGAAGCCCCAAAAGGTCAAAGTAGTCAAAGTGGCTTAAGAGATTTTTAAATGATAAATAATAAAGTGAAGTGATGAGTGTATTATAATTAAAATTGAATACAAAATAAATTATTTCAATAATAATTTTAATGGAGAAATTAGAAGTGGGTTAAACCTAAAATAAGGAAAGTCGGCCAAGTGACCTAGAATATGTTTTTAAGGAAGCTACTTGGAGAGTATATATAAGAGTCAAGGCTCTCTCATTCAACACACACTTGAGAATATTGAATATATATAGGTGTCTGAGGTAACCAAGGATATCTAAACTAGAATTCTGAGTGAAGGTGAAGAAAATAAGGCCGAAATGCAAGGAATGATAAATTCTTTTGATGGTGCTTTCTAAGGTATGTTATTTACAGGTCATCTCACTATTTTCGCTATAACATTTTTTCTATAATGATTCAGATAGTGAAATTGTTGTTCCATTGAAAAAACATATCCACGTATCTGTGGTAAAAAAATCAGCTTGTGGGTCGTTTCATTTTGGGAGTTACACTCCGTGGAAAATAGGGTTTGTGGCTAGTCCTGAAACTAGTCAAAAACCGGTGTTTCAGATAAAAACGTCGTAACTTCTTCATAACAGATCCAAATTAAGTGAGACAAAATGTGTTGGTTAGGGTACTGTCTCTAGTATTCTATGTAATATTTTCATATTAATTCATAAAATATTCCGTGTGGTACAAGTTGATTACAGGTTGAGGTACAGGTTGGTGCATGGTTGATGCACTTGTTTATGGTACAGGTTGATTACAGGTTGAGGTACAGTTTGATGCATGGTTCAGATTTATTGGTACATATTTATAGCGGTATATCTAACAGTGATAGTGTGAAAGTGGTTCCATCATTCTACTTCCACTTCAGGGTGGCAGGACGAGACAAGGACAGGTGGTTGTAGCCACCTTCATGTTGTAGCCGGAGAACACAACAGGTTGTAGCCTCCTTCTGGTTGTAGCCAGAGAATTGGGGAGTTGGATCTTCCCTCAAGTTGTATCCTGAGAAACTAGGGGGTTGGAGCATCCTTCCGGTTGTAGTTGGAAAACAAAGGAGGTTGGTGCTTCCAATGAATGTAATTCTTCAAGACATATAATAAAAAACATTCTGTGGTTTTCTCCTGATTTGGGTTTCCACGTAAAACACTGGTGTATTGTGTATGTATATGATTTCTTATTTCTTACTGCTCACTATTGGATAATAATTCTACATTGATATAACAATTGAAGAAAAAGGATTATAATTACGCTATTATTGATTCACCCCCCCTCTTAGTAATCCAACACATCAAACCCCCCTAACCCCAACCAAATGCTCCAGGATGCTATGCAATTTGACAAGTTTAGGTTTGGAGAGGGTCTCACAATGTCCTATATTGCTAATCCCCCTCAAGTCTAGGTATTTTCCCGGGTGGAGTCTAAACCAATTCATGCAAGTGTGTGAGGTGGCATGGGGTAAACCTTTGGGCATGGGGTGCATGTGATAACATGGAAATGTAGAGTCTTACCTGTGGGTGCCTTTGTGGAGGGTGAGGTGAACTTTGTCATGAATGCAATTGTTTCCTATCCCATTCATTGTCATTATTCTTAGCTTTCTTTCTTTTGATATTTTCTTTTGTGCTAAAAGGGAATAGTTGAGGGCCACTGTCCTAGCTTGGTGACCATAGGTGACATTTTCATCCAGAAAACATTTCATGGAAATGAGAAGGAGGGCTCGTGATGAGATCTCCTTTCTCTTGGCTATGTAATCAAGAGCCACTACCCTGACTTGGTGATCAAATAGGTGGTAATGTCATACTGCTACATGTTCATGGTCACAATGTTGAATTTTAATGCTTAGCTCAAGAACATGTATTTTATTTCAATTTAGTATGAACTTGAACCATAAACAATGCAACAATACAATATACAATAGTTGCAGTAACCAATATCACAAGAAGAATAACCATGCACAATAACACAAGAAGTTATCCTGGAAAACCCCTTCTCAATCAAGGAAAAACCCAACAATCCTTTGCTATATAGTCAAGAGAAGATCACCCTTTCACCACAAACTCTAGTGCACACAAGAGGGTGCTCTATGAACAAGAAATATTGTGCCTAAGAGAAGTGCACACTTCATCCCTACAAGAAGGCGTTGAGATAATGAAACAAGTGTGAGTGAGTGATCCAGAATGGGGATATAACTCTCTTATTTATGCATGACCTAGCACATCAAATGGATGTGTCTATTGGAAAAATAGGGTTGACTTCTATAACTCAACAATATAATTAATATTTACACAATATTAATTATCTTTACATGGTGTGGCCAACTTGTACCCTTTGCAGTACAAATTAGGGTTTTACCAAAGTCTTACTCTTTGAAAATATAGCAAGGGATCTCACACATCAGTGATCAACCACTAGGGACACGTCCACCTGTGCTCAACCACATGGACTTCAATCTCAAAATATCAAATCTACTAAGTCCATAGGAGTACTATATGGAGAGCCATCTCAAGGAAAATCAACTAAGTCCATAGGAGTCTGACATGAGACCATCTCAAGTCATTTCAACTCAGTCTAGAGGATCACGACAAGAGACTTCACATGTCATCTCAACTCAGTCCAGAGGAGTATGACTCACCCATCACATGGGCGTTCTCACAGATCATCTCAACTCATTCTAGAGGAGAACAACCTGGAGAATGTCTCATGAAGCTGTAATCATCAACAGTCCCTCTTAGGTAGGGAGGCATTCTCTACCAATCCAAGTTTCTCACGAAAGTACTTGAACTTCATCTTGGAAAGTGGTTTGGTGAATACATTTGCAACTTTCTTGTGTGTAGAAAGGTATTGCACGTGTACTTATTTCCTCTACACCATATCTATGATGTAATGGTATTTGATCTTGATGTGTTTCGATTTATCATGAAACACATGATTCACGAAGAGCTTCACACAGCTCTGGTTATCGCAATGGATAATGGTGGAGTACATCTCATGTCAAAATAAGTTTGCAAGGATATTGTGAAGCCACATTGCTTCACAGACTAACACAAATAATGCAATGTACTCTGCTTCTGTGTTACTCAAAGCCACATAAGTCTGTTTCATGTTGCACCAGAAAACCATGACAGATCTCAAAGTAAAACAACAACCAGAGGTTCTCTTCTGGTCCACTGCGATCCCTAGCCAATTTGCATCGACATATCCCTGCAATCTCATGTCTACACCAGAGGCATATCTCATTCCATAATTAATTGTGCCTCGTAATTATCTCAACACAAACTTCACTGCTATCCAGTGTGTATGTCTCAACTGACTCTTAAACTGACTGAGTACACTCACTACATAGAATATATCAGGCCTGGTGTTAAATAGATTCATCAATGATCCAATCACTTGTCTGCAAATATGTGGATCAACCTCTCTTGAATCAGAATAAGCCTCATTCATTTTATTCAAATTCATAACCATAGGTGTAGGCATGGATATGCAGTCTGTCATCCTGAATTTATTCAATATCTCCACTGGGTATTTCCCCTGACTCAAGAGAATCTCATCGGTCCTCTGCCATACTTCTAGTCCCAAGAAGTAGTGCATCATACCAAGGTCCTTCATCTCGAATTTAGAAGCCAGTGCATGCTTGCATTCAATAATAAGGCTTTCTGAACTGGTGAGGAATAAGTCATCAACATATAGTACCAAAATTAGACACTTGTCACCAACAATATTGTAGTATAGGTTTGGATAAACAACACTCTTGCTAAAGCCCAAACTCATCAAGTATCCATCAATTTTCTCATACCATGCTCTAGGTGCCTGCTTTAGTCCATACAAGGCTTTATTCAACCTGCAGACATGAGACTCCTTCTCATGTATCACACATCCATCTGGCTGCTCAATGTAAACTTCTTCCTTAATCTCACCATTGAGAAAGGTTGTCTTCACATCCATATGATGTAGTCTCCAACCCATGGACGTTGCAAGGGAAATAATTGTACAGATGGAAGTGTATTGGGAAACAGGAGCAAATTTCCCCTCATAATCTATTCCCTCCACTTGAGAGAATCCTCTAGCCAAAAATATTTCTTTGTACTTCTTGACACTTCCATTAGCTGCATGTTTGATCTTATAGATCCACTTGGAAGTCACTATAGACTTCTCTTTTGGTCTCAGAACAATATCCCACACATAATTCTTCATGATGGATTGATACTCTTCGATCATGGCATCTTGCCAAACCTGATGACCTGTTTCTTCTCCATGACAAGAAGGCTCGATATCAATGATGTGGCTCATAGATGAAACATAGCTCAAAAATATCTATGGTAACTTTATCTCTCTGAATGTACCACGAGGAGTTGCATTTCCCTCTGCCTCTTGCAGAGCTTGTCGAGCCCATGCAAGCCTCTTTTGGCCTACTGCAATGTCTCTGGGAACATCAAGTGGAGCTACGAGATCGAATGTATCTGTAACTATATCCCTCTGAAATGATGAAAGGGGATAATGTATTGTCTCTTCCTTCTTCTCACTATCAATATCCATATGATGTTCTATGGATCTTCGGAAGGCTATCTCTTCCTCAAATGTGACATCTCTACTAACCTCGATTTGTCTCTAACCAGGGATGTAGATCCAGTATGCCTTTGAAGATTCATTGTACCCCACACATGTATCCTTTCTTCCTGAAGGCTCTAGCTTGGTCCTCTTTTCCTTGTGTACATGAAAGTATATTGGACACCCAAATATCTTGAAGTGTCCAACCTCAGGATTCACTCCGGTGAAGGATTCTTTAGGATTCATATTCTTCATAATCTTATGAGGACTCCTATTCTGAACATACATCGCTGCCATGGATGCCTCTACCCATAGAATCATAGGTATATTATGATAATGTATCATTGCTTTGGTTTCCTCAACAATGGATTTGTTCTTCCTCTCTGCAACCCCATTCTCCATAGGGTTATAAGGAACTGTGTACTCCCTCTTGATCCCTGCCTCAATACATAAATAACTGAAATCCTTGAAGGTGTACTCTCCATTATTTGATCTCAACACCTTGATCTTCCTCCCAGTTAGGTTCTCAACCTGAGCTTTAAAATCTTGGAATCTCGCAAGGACTCCATCCTTGGTCTCCAAGAAGTAAATCCACATCTTCTGAGAGTGATCATCAATGAAGAGCACATAGTACAAATATTTGTTCAAGGAATCAACAGTCATGGGTTCACAAACATATGTATGTATCAAGTCCAAGATCCCCTTGGATCTACTGTCACTACTAAAAAAGGACCCCTTGATATTATTTCCAAGAGCACAACCTCTGCAAACGCCATCATTCTTGATATGTATCTCTGGAAGGCCTATCACCATCTTCCACAGAGTGGGAAGGGATCTATAATGTAAATGAGCAAGTCTCCTATGCCATAGCTCAATCAAGATTATAATATCATGTAACAAGTCCTAGACTGGTCGGACAATCAATCTGTACAAACTATTTTCTCGAACACCAATCACCCAAGAATAATCCATGTGTGAATTCTTGTGCCATTCAAGAAATTTTACTTCAAATAAGGTAACCTTGTATCCTTTATCCTCTAAGGAAGAAACAAATACAAGGTTCCTTTACATTATAGGTACATATAGTACCTCACTTAATTGAAGAGATATGTCAGAATATAGTTGGAAAGAAGAAGTTCCAACTCCCTTCATAGTATATTTGGAATTATCACCAAGTGCAACATGCATATGAGACTCTTTATCTACAAGGTTTGTAATATTTTCTCTATATCCAGTCATGTGTTTGGAAGCACCACTTCCAATCAACCAAATATCACTATTAGTAGGAATGGTACCTCAGAGTGTTGAAATGAAGAAGAATGCTTCATCTTTTATGTCTTCATATCTCTGAGATGGTTTTGAATTGACATCTGTAGTGGATTCATGTTGACTTCCTTTCTTCATAGTAGGAAAATTTATCACAATGTGTCCATACTTGTCACATATGAAACATTGAATCCTTGAAATGTATTTTTTGTGTTCATGACCTAGAGCTACTGAAGTTTTCTTGTATTTGAATTCTTTGCCGAAACTTCTTCTATTTATTTTGCCTCTATTTGTATGAGAAGCAAGGGATTGATTTTCATCATGATGAGAGTCTTTCACACCTATGGCTATAAGTATGATTTCTTCTTGAGTGCAGTCTTCCCATAGACGATCAAACTGAGGTAAGTCTGCTCTTCCACTGATACTTTGAATGAATGGTTCCCAATATCTTAGAAGAAAATTGAGAGTAATCATGAAACGTTCTCTGTCTGCGATGGTTTCTCCAATGGCACCTAATTGATCTATGATATCTGAAATCTCCACGAAGAAGGTAACAATGGTGCCAACTTTCGTCATTTTAAGATTTTGAAGTTGGTGTTTCAATGTGAGAGATTTGTTAGTGTTGTTTCTCTCAAACATCATATTCAGTGCATCATACATTTTATAAGTTGCGTTCAAGGTAGAGATGTGAGGTAGTAGATGATCTCTTGCTGAATAGATGATTATCTTCCTATCTTTGACATTGTCTGCCTTCCATTCAACCTTCTCTTCATCAGTTATTGTTGCTGGTAGAGTATTTTCTATCAATCTCAATAGGTCATCCTCTTATAGAGTGTTGTGTAATATTGAATTCCAAGAGATGAATTTGCTTGTTCCATTAAGCCTATCTTCCACCAAAGTTTTGTTCCTCATGGCTTGCAGATTCTTCGCAAACCCTAACGACTAGGCTAGAAACCCTAGTGTTTTTCAAGAGGTCTCTGGGGGGTTTGTTGGACTTATGACTGCCAACAAGAAACCATAGAGAGTTAAAGGAACCTCAACAAGCTACAAAAATACTCCAACGATCTACAGAAACCCTAAAACCAAAATTCTGCAGAAACCCTAGAAACCCTAGGGCCGAAAATCAAAACTTCTTTGATTTTTGATCTGAGAGTTGTAGGTGATGTGTTCGACTAGGCCATACATTCTTGTGAAAAAATTAGGCCCAACATTCAAGTGGAAATTGCTAAAAATAGCTTGACAAGGAAAATGGAAGGGGTCATTTTTGCAGTTGCAACAATTAGGTGACGACTAACTTGGAATAGCTTGTGCAATGGCTCTTTAGGAACACTGCCCTAAAACCATGTTGAATTTTAATGCTTAGCTAAAGCACATGTAGTTTATTTCAATTTAACATGAACTTGAACCATAAACAATGCAACAATACAATATACAATAGCTGCAGTAAACAAGATCACAAGAAGAATAACCATGCACAAGAACACAAGAAGTTATCCTGGGAAAACCCTTCTCAGTCAAGGGAAAAATCCAAAAATCCTTTGCTATAGAGTCAAGATAAGATCACCCTTTCACCACAAACCCTAGTGCACACAAGAGGGTGTGCACTTCAGTCTTACAAGTAGTCATTAAGATAAAAAAACAAGTGTGAGTGAGTGATCCACAATGGGGATCTAACTCTCTTATTTATACATGACCTAACACATCAAATGGATGTGCCTATTGGCACAATAGGGATGACTTCTATAACTCAATAATATAATTAATCTTTACACAATATTAATTATCTTTACATGGTGGGGCCGACTTGTACCCTTTACAATACAAATTAGGGTTTTACCAAAGTCTTACTCTTTGACAATATAGCAAAGGTTCTCACACATCCTCTAGTGCTCATCCACTAGGGACATGTCCACCTGTGCTCAACCACAAGGAAATCACTCTCAATAGATCAACTCAACTAAGTCCATAGGAGTACTATATGGAGAGACATCTCAAGTCGACTCAACTAAGTCCATAGGAGTCTGACAAGAGACCATCTCAAGTCATCTCAACTTAGTCAAGAGGAGAATGAAAAGAGACCTCACATTTCATATCAACTCAGTCCAAAGGAGTATTACTCACCCATCACATGGGCATTCTCACAAATCGTCTCAACTCAGTCCATAGGAGAACGACCTCGAGAATACCCACATCTTTTTGAATATTTTGGAAATCTTGTTGATATTATGTAAGTAAGATGCATTAAGGACAATGCATAAATAAGGGGAGGGGATTGTAATACCCCAAGGCCAAGCCCCTGCTGAATTGTAATGATGTTTATAGGATGATGAGCCAAGTGTTTATAATATGGGAGGCTTATGTGTTTATTAGGACGGAGAGCCTAGTTGCTGAAGGCTAGGGAGCCTGATTTTTTATATGTAAATACTCACATCATTAATATAATTACATCGTTGTGTGTAGACCAACCATGAAGAAAGAGTTATGGGGGACGAAGATCCACTAGGTAGGGAAAGGGATGGGATTGATAGGCTAGGAAAAAGGGCTAATATAAAAGGATTATTTCCAAGGGAATATTATAATATATTTCCTAAAAGTCTAAGGTTTGGGGAAAAAACCCTGTTATCCTAATTTCCTTTAGGGAGAGGAATGAACTCCAAGTGGAGAGGAACGAGCTCCCAAAAGAACCATGTGTCAACCTGGGTGCATGCAATTTTATGGGGGAAATTCCATCATTGTGGGGGCGCTCTAATCACTATTTCCATCCTTCCCATGCATGCACACACTCATGAGCTGAGCCATTTTCCTCCATTGTTGATCTCTACAATATCTGAAACCTACAAAATCGTGAAGCTAAATCATTTGTCCTGAGCCATATTATGCCCTAGCCATTTTTCCATTGTTACCCATGTTTTTATCTGGAATCATGTGGCTTGCTGTCATTACCAGAACACATACCCGATTTTTCTACTTTGGTTACCCGTTTCATTTAGGAGATGAATAGAAGAAGCAGGTTGTCAGGCCTGTGAGAAACGCTCTTCAGGTGAGAGAGATTGTTGGGGAAGTGATTTCTCTTAGAGGGAGCCAAACAATAGCTACAAATATTTGAGAATTCCTAATCCGGCCTATTGCTGAAGCCCTGGAAGGGAAGTGGAGTAGTCGATGGACTATGGAAAAATGAAGGTGTATATTCCCGGGGTGGGACATGCATATGGGGAATGAGAGTCTGTGAGGGGTGGGCATAAGTAGGCTCCTTGGAGGGAATCCTTCTCATTGCATTGTGCAACTTTCCATAGTTTCAACCTAGCCTAGGAATCCCTTTACCCTGGGCGGAGTTTAGTCCCAGCTCGGGGGTGACCCATTGTTGATAGATTGGAGCAACGTGGTCTAAGGCTAGGAGGTTTGTGGAAGGTATGCACGCAGTTTATGGTTTTCTCATAAAAATATGAGTACCATTTCTATGTTAAATTGTATGATGTGTATCCTATACATGTCTTTAATATTTATAGGAATTCCATGTGTTGTTGCATGTATTTTTTACTATGATTTCCGCATTTAATTGGTGTATTGGTAGACTGAATATTAGCTATTTAAGTTAATATGTATGATTTTCCGTAAAGAGCTCTGTCTTCCATAGGCCAATCGGTCTATGCCTGGGTATGAACATACTGATTATCATAATAGACTGAGAAGTTCTATTTTGTATTTAGTTTTAAGTGGCATTTCCTGGTAGAAGGCTGGGGGTGTTACAAATTGGTATAAGGTTTTGAACAGAGCATTTTGGATGAAGTAGTGGTGTGTCCTAAGATTGGGTGGCCATGGGATGCTACAAATTGGTATGAAATATTGCATTTAATAGATAGGTGGTAGCGATGTCCTCGTCTTGGGCAACTTGGGGACGCTACAAATTGGTATCAGAGCCCATGGTTTCAAAATTGAACCTAGATGGCCCATGAATCTAGAATTTGGAGTCAAAATTCCATAAGGAATTATTGTACAGAGTGCCAGAGCAGCGCTGAGAGAGCTCCTGGGTGGTATTGGAAAGCTCAAGAGGTATAGTGGTTCGATAAAGTTAGTAGATAAAGGAGACCACGACAACTGTGGTATTGGGCTCCAAAGTTTAAATATGGGTCGTTGGATCTGTTCGGAAGAAGACAGACCCCTCAAAACTGTTGGATCTGGTGAAGGTGCATGGAGTTTAAGTGCATAAGTCCTTTGGACTTCTCCCCTTCGACAGTTTTAAAACTATAACAAAGGAAACTGTCGAAGCTCGGAGCTCCAAAGCCCTGGAGCCCCAAAGTCCCGATGTTCAAAACCAATCTGAACCATCCATTTTGAGGGACATGTGTCCACATATTAAGCAATGTTTAGAATTCAATAGTTTGGGGGTTGTGGGGTGTTCAACAGTGAAATCCTCCAAAGTCCCAAAATCCATAGTGAATTTGGACTGTCTGATATCAGAGACACATGTCAGTGGCTTATCAAGTGTCTCGAAGTTTGGAAATTCGGCACTCTAGAGGAAATGGTTTTTGGTTGCACGAAAGGAAGAGATCCCTGAAGTAACAGAGCGTCAAAGTGATGTGGCATGATGACGTCACCTAGTGTGATGTGGACCTACCCTACATTTTCTATGTGGCACTTGTTTTTGAAATTTTGACAGACCCTTAGTATCGATTGGGATCTGACACGTGTCACTCAACTATGGGGCCATGTGTCACCACCTTGATTGATGACAGCTATACTATGTGGACCTCGGGAGGTTGAGAAGTTTGGGAGTTCGACGTTAGACAAAAAAGTTAAGTACTAATGGGAAATCACCGAAGTCATGAAGCGTTGGATATGATGTGGACCTCTTCGATAGTCGGTAGTTCGATAATTTTGAAAAAGTGTCGATGAGAAGAAATCGCCAAAGTCCCGAAGAGTCAGATATGATGTGGCATGATGATGTCACCTAGGGTGACATGGACCTACCCTAAGTCTGCCACGTGTCACTTGTTTTTGTACCTTTGATAGGCCTTAGGTGCCAATTTTGATTGACACGTTCCACTTAATGATGAGGCCATGTGTCACCCTGTGTTTCTGACACGTAGCACCCCGAGTGTCAGTACTAAGTGAAACCCCCAAAGCTCCAAAGAGCGGAGTAAATCCACACCCTTGATCAGAGAGGAAATGCGGTAGTAGATCCCATAGTCTGGAGACTTAGCACTCCAAAGGATTCAAGGCATAAACAATTGAGGTCGAGGACTTCAGAAGGCTTGAAGGCCATATTCCATCTCGACCGTTGATCATAGAGGACGTGTGGCACCAAGTCCGGAGACTTGGTACTCTGGAGGAATTGAGTTGCAGGTTTTTTTGAGTCAAGAACTCTTGAAGGCTAGAGTTAATCTGGACCATTGATCGGGAGATGACACGTGGATGCAAGAGAGAGAATATTCAGTGAGTCAACACTCTAGGAGATTTTTAGATAATTTCTTTGGAAACTATCGAAGCTCGGAGTCTCGGGGCTCCTATCCACTGTAGATCTAAACAAATAATGAGGATTGTCGAGTAGCACATCCTCCAAATATTTAGAGAATTGGAGTTCAGAGGAAATGGATTGTAATGAAGGAAAATCTCTGAAGCCCGAAGTTCCGGAGCCCCAGAGGCCTAAAGAACAGGATAAGATCCTATCTATTAGCGATGGGACACAACCTGTGGTCACATGATATTGGGGGTTGAAGAAAAAGGGCCAAGTGCCCGAAAATTGTTTTTGAAAATAGAGAAGGGCTTAGAGAAGGAGCCCGTGGAATTTTTGATTTACACAGACCTACACCTAATGAAGTAAAGAAGGCTTGTAAACCTGGAGAGAGGATCCAACATGGATCCAAGAGCCAATTCGACTCTGAGATGGAAGAATCCATGTACAAGGATTGCATCCCTGAAAATAAAAATTGTTCAAATTTCCATAACTCAGAATTGAGCATGTAAGTAGGCATTGGAAAGGTATTGAATAGTAGAATATAACTGTTCACCCATAAATTGGATCTGAATAGTCAATTTCTCAGGAAATCAATAGAAAACAAGTCTGATATATTAATGAATTAGAACGATCATGTTTTCATGAAATTAGTGAGAACAATTAGCCTAACAAAGTTCTATTGGCTGCACATTAGGGATGATTTTAAGGATGGAAATTTATTTTAAAATGTAGAAACCTTGGCGAATCTTACTTATCCTTCATATGCCAACTATAAATGTTTGGCGATATTTTTGTAAAAATATTCAAATTTCTAAGGATTTTATATAGTTTT
>ML810700.1:62101-82305 GCA_009831015.1 Picea engelmannii
CTACATTTTCATCTTGAGATGGTTCTTGTTCTTGTTCTTCTTCCTCTTCACAATCTATGTAGAATAATTTATTCTCACCACACTTATGTCCCTTACTGTACTTGTTGTCACAATTAAAGCATAAACCTTTTGCTTTTCTTTCCGTTAATTTTTGAGGTGTCAACCTTGTAGGTTGAGATGTTTTAGAAGAAGGAGCATTGTTCTCTTTATAGATGTTAGGACTGGTCCTTCTAGTAGCCATAGACATATTTTTACTTTCAACATTTATTGCCACCTTAAATGCATTCTCCAATGATTTGGGTTCCCAAAGGTGAACCTCATGTTGAATGCTATCCTTTAAAGTTCCTATGAATACATAAATCAAGTGCTCATCTGGAATATCTGTTACCTTTATATTCAATCTTTGGAAGTTCTCAATGTGCTCGGTAACTGAACCCTTTTGCTTGAGATTTATCAATTGGCTAAAGAAGGTATTTCTCCTTGTATCTTCATAGTGTGCTATCACTTCTTGCATGAAAATTGTCCAAGTGACGAGTGATTTGCGAGAACACAGCCATCAATACCATAGAAATTGATTGGGTTCTAAATATAAATAAGAAATTCATACCTTTCTTGTATGTGGCACATTATGTAGATCAAATAATTGCTCCATCTGAAGTTTCCATGTGATTAGGTCCTTGCCATCAAACTTCCTCATATCGATCTTAGGAACGTGGTTGGTATGCAACCCAAAGTTGTATTTTCTCCCTTCTTGAGAATAGGAGGTATAATTACAACTAATGGAATAAATCCGACATAAATAAAATAACATTACTAATGTAATATGCCCCAATTAAGGGGTAATGAGCTAATATTAGGGCTTAACACTTATTCATACAAATCCTGATAGTAATACTAGTTAGGTATGAAAGATATTAAATGTGAAGGTGATGCACGTGTATGATGTAAGAGTATAGGTATACTAAAGGCACGAGGTGATTGCCTAAATGAGTGAAACGAGAGACAAGCATTACACTTGCCAAGATTGAATGAATACCATGGATGCATGGTTGAATACATTCTGAAGAGTCATGAAAGTTTTGTTTTGAATGATAGATTAAGGGGAATGTACTCCATTTCCCCAGGAAAGGTCAGTATAAATAAATGAAAGATTAAATGAGCAAGGATGGTCTGTTGTGAGGATAAGAGGCAAATGATTATGCCTTGAGGATCACATGAGAATGATTTTGAGCAATCATGAGTTGACTAATTTTAAAGTAGAGATGTATGTAGGCTGTGAAATATACCCATGGAAGCTACACACAGGCTTTTGATTATGCATATGGTTAAATTACATCATGGATGTAAGTTAACAAAACTAGAATATGTGTGGATACATAATTTGGATGCATGACAAAAATGAATGTTTGTATTCCTTATGGAGTATTTGGTAAACAACTGAAACTAACTCAAGGTTGAGGCCATCACAGATAGTGATGGATATGCAATAAGGAAGTTGCATGCTGAGGGAGTTCCCTATGGAGGAATTGTTTAAATACTCTGTCAGGAGGACAAAGTCACAACCTTAATAACTGCTGAGAATTAAGCATTGAGCTACAAGCTTATATATTTTGAAAACATAATGTAATGAATATAAGACTAATAAATGAATAAATGAGTATGTTTGATTGAATAGGCTTGGTTGAAGCCATGTTAAGAAAAGGTAGTGAGGCCTTAGAGATAACTCAACTGGGATGAAAAGTACCAAGCGATATAGAAAGAATTGGAAGAAGGGGAGAACCCTCAATTCCTTTCTTGCTGAGTATTATGTTTTCTTTGGAATGAGAAAGATGGTACTCTGATTAAAGTAAAGGTTTTGACACCGTAGTGAGGATGGTTGTATTGTTGTAGAAACAATCAAGGTTAGTTTGTGTTTCTCTCATAAAAACATTAAGAATAATGTGATGAAGTGCATAAAGATATGCTAGGACATGTCTGAAAATGTTTTATTGTCTTAATGTTGTGCATGAGATTTGTGATAGGAAGTTATATGCCATGGATACCCAAGTAGAGTATGATTCAGGAATAAAACCCTGATCAAATTAGGTTAATCAAGAACCTGATAGAGGATATGAATTTGATCCATTCATCGAAGGAAAAAACAATACTAATTGTCAGGTCGACTTCAATATCCACTGGAGTTAATGGATCAAACACTAGTCGTTCGATTAGATCGACAGTCGGGGATCATTGTGAAACATGAAGGTGGAATTAACAGATTTACTAGTTCACGGTTCGTAATCAACCAACATCGTTGATGTTGTTGGGGTGGATGATCAACGACCATGATTAAAAGAGTCAGGAAAGCACTTTTAATATTGCAGAGATTGAACTCTCCGATAAAGAGTGAGCATATTGGGGTTCCACAATCATTGTGAACCACCGATTTGTGAACTATCAGTGGGTGAACTTGCAAGGAACCCACATATTAATACCACATAAACTTGTACTGTGATTGGGTTCTATGGTTGAATTTAACAAATCAAAGCTCTGTTCTCAATCTAAATTCTCTATCAAACACTTTTGTGTTGGAATTATTATTATCTGGAAATCGTGCAATTTAAAATCGATCAAAGGCTAAGAACGACGACTCGTGATCATTGCAGAGATTGCATATGCACATGGATTAACGTCCAGAATTGTACCCATAATTTAAACTCAATACAATGTTGTTTTTAGTTTGGGATCAGATAGTAGATTGGATGAGCCGTATTCATTGCGGAGATCAGGAGGAGAGTTAAATTGCGAGCTAGTTGAGGTTCCACAATCCATTGCAATCGTTGGATCCAGAGGAAGATGGATCTACACTGTTGATTATCATACAAGGGATTAAGCCATGATCATAACACCTGGACATGGGAGTTGAGAGGATAGCGCCTGAAAATAATAGAGCTGAGGTCACAATTCTCGGTCACATGGAGAGAAAATGGAGTTCCTTTGGGCCAGTCAAGGAAGATATAGTTTAGCACATGCGTTAGACTGTGTTCATAGGGACTGGTTCTATGGGAATAAAGGTGCTCATAGTTATCACATTGCATGGAACTTCTTAGAGGAAATGAATGTTTGCATAAGAGGGAAGACAATGGATTTTCCATTGAGGAAGGAGGACCTTCCACAATTTTACTTACATTGTATGGGTGTCAAAGAAAATCAAATTTGGGTGGCCATGAGTGTGGGCACCTTGGTTACTAATGAAGAAATAATGCTTGGGTGCATTCAAGAGAAACTTATAGTTTCATATGTGCTAACTTGGGATCATGATCAACCTGTAGTAGGAAGCACCGTCCGACTGCAATAATGAACGAAGATGAATAATCCATATGGTGAAGAGCTTGGCTAAATCCAACACACCATGGAAAAGTGCTTGTCATAAAGTGTGACAAACTTGAAATCTATGCAAGGGTGCATCGGGTATGAATGTGACCATGAATATTGGCACATTCATTAAATTCAATTGATATCTGAATTTCATTTTGAAAATTTTGGTATGATGAAATGATGCATAGGTAAGGGATGATGTTTCCTTCCATATTTATATATATGTGATGAAACTGTCATAATGCACAAGTTAAGAAAGATTGTGATGACATTTTAAATGTGGTGAGAATAATATATATATATGAGAAACTAATAGTTTGTTTGGTTATGTAAAAAATGAATTGCAGGAAGAAAGAGTCTTGGAAATGGCAATATTGTAAGCCCATAGGGAAGACCAATTTCTTGTTGAGATAAACTGCTATGGGGAGGAAAAGTCCCATGCTTGTGAATCTATTCCTGTGCAGAATAAATATAAAAATAAATGAGGAAATTGGAAAATCTATGGGTAATAGATTTACATGAAAATCATGAAATTTAGAATTTATGATGATGTCTCATGAATTTCTGTATACTGTGATACAGGTGAGAAGAAAATATCTTTCCAGAAAGGACAGATGAAGGATGTCAAGCTGAAAATCATAAAAAATGGCTACTACTAAGCCATGAGAACCCCATGGTAAGCCATGATCAGCTGGAATATGTTGTGTTGTGGTAACATAAGCCGAAGGGATGCCTTGGCAGAGAAATTATGAGGGACACCTCAACTGTAAGGCTCGATGAAGTCTCTGGAATTACTCATGTGTGATAAATCCTTGGAAAGGAAAGATGGATCACCCAAGGGACTATATAGCAGAGAAGGGGATGCCTAAGTCGGGGCCTAGGGGATCAGTGACCGCAAGGAAGAGGAGAGTTTGATAGTTCTTGTAAACTATTGATTGTGATCATGCACACGATGCGTATGTCCAGGAAAAATAGTGAGCCTGGATAACAGGACATCCATGTGGATACAAATCCACAAACTATGTAGATGAGTATTGTGCTAAGTTGTGAAATGTTTCTAGAATTTTATGCAACAATAAAATGTTTTCACATGAAACTATGATTAATGTTCTTGTTGTCCAAGAATTATTGAAGGCAGGAGAAGGAGGCCAAGAGATTGAAAAGGACCTTTCTGAAGTATCCCAATGAGAAAGGAATGACAGGTGTTACTGAGAAAGAACACTAAGGACGATGTTCCTTTTAAGGGGGAGGGGATTGTAACACCCATGTTTCCCCCAACTTGTAATTAATCATTAATCATAATCACCATGCTATGGAATGGGAACTATGTAAGTGTATTATTGTCTAAATTGCCAACAACTAACTGTGGGGTGAAGCCTTGAAGTACTGGCCATGATATCACTAGAGGAAGAAATGTGAAAACTATAAGAGAGGGTTCATCATGTTTAATAAACCCAAATTTCCCTTTGATGAGGATAATAAACCTCCTCTAGTTCCCAAGGAAGAATCAATAAATGAAGAAAGGACTGGTGGTTGAATAATCAACCACCCCCATGAATGGAAACATGGTCTAGCCGCAAAATGTTAGCCCAAAGTACCATAAGGTCCTGTAGACCCAAACTGACCTGAGTTTCCTTCTGACAAAAGGAACGAGAAAGGTAGGAGAACCCTCCCAAGGAGGGATGTGTGTGCAAGAATGGATAATATATAGAAAGAATAAATGAGAACGCGAGGAGCTCTCCAACTGAGAACGAGAAAAGGGACACAAGATTGATGCTGAGGAAGCATCTGATAAACCTCATCGAGGCCGTGATAGAGAAATAAAATTTCTAAGAGTTGCAGAGAATGAGACCTGAGCAGAAGGCCGCGAGCTTGAAGCCGAGGAAGCTTCTGATAAACCTCACAGAAGTTGCGAAAGAGAAAGGATATTTGAGAATTGGCATAAATTCTCTAGTGATATCATGGTTTGGCACACGGGTGGCCAGAGTACTAAGAATGAATGACACTGAGCCTATGTTTGGGTGGAAAGGAAAACACCCATAGAAAATTAATTGGATGTAACCCGTAATAGAGAAGTATTCTCATATCATGTGTAATTGAACTATAACTGTGAATTAAAGTTGGATATTCTATGAATGTTTCAGGGATGTGCATGTTTGCTTGATGATTAGAATGTATCCTTTTATATTTGCTTGATTGTGTATGTAAGAAAGTAAGGAACTATATGGTTTGCACATGTAAATGATAGAGCCCTGTAGTAGCTCAAGTTTAAGCAGATGAACTGTGACTTCGTCGACCTTGGACATCGTTTCCTATATGCATGTCCACCCTCCCAGCTGTTTTGAGTCTCCTGTGAAAAGGATTCTATTAATATAAGGAAGAATAGTGCAAAGCACGTGCAAGTGCCTAAGTCTTTTAGAACTGATGAAGCTTAGGAAGGATAGTGAGATTTAAGTCTCAAAAAGGAAGATCCTTTCGTTTGAAAGACGAGTGGATGAGATTTGTTTGGGAGGACCCAAGGTCTGTCACGACCATTGGATTTGGAGAAGGAGTGTACGTGTTAAATCCTCGACTCCTTTAGTCTTCACGAGTTTGGCGAAATTTGGTATTTGTTGTAAGGGAGATGGATCCTCTGAAGTGTTGGAGCCTGAAGTTAATCCAGGCCGTAGATCCGAGGATGCCTGAGAAATATCCCAATTATTGGATCTACAATGTAGTCAGTCCTACGTTGACCACTTCTGGAGGACATGGGTGTTGTAACATAAAAACCCCCGAAGGTCAGAGTTATGAAATGATGTGGACCATGGATCTAAGGATCCTTCGAGATCCCTCTCGACCATTCGATCGTGGGGACCCTTGAGAAAAAGTTATGAGCCATAGATCTATGGGGTTACGTGGACACCCTCAGATCGTTAAATATATGTCGAGGTCAGCCAGACATTAACCACTTTGGGATGACAGGGGTGTTGTAATGTTAAAACCCCTGACGGTCAGAGTCGCGAATTAATGAGGACTGTTGATCCTTAGATCCTTCTGGATCCCTCTCAATCGTCGATATAAATGGGACGTGTGGTGCTAGATCCTTTAGTCCAGAGACTGGGCACTCGGAGGGATTTGAGGTGTGGTGTGTCAATAAGATTTGAACCCTTAAGTGACGAGAGTCGTCGACCCAAGGAAACTTCGGGACTTTCCCTCACCATCAGATCTAGGTTGTGGTCAACCCGACATTGACCAACCCTGGGAGAAAAGAGGAGTTTGCATCGCAAAACTCCTGAACACTGAATTCACGAAGTAACAAGAGCTGTATATTTATGAATCTACATGGCCAGATCTCGATCATGAGATCTGAGGGATGTTATAAGGCTGTCAGTCTGGTGTGAGATGGCTAGTCGATGTCACCAAGGTGACATGGACCCACGATCGATGTGCGACATGTCACTTTGATTTTTGTTTGTCATAGACCCTATATGCCTGTTGGAACATGACACATGTCACACCTTGATGAGGTCATGAGACACCCCTGGCCCTTCTATGTGTCATCCCCTAGTATATGCCTGTGTAGAAAAAGTGGTTGGTGAAGTGACCAGAACTCTGGGAGTCTGGGACTTCGACACTCTAGAGGATTTTTGGTGCAGTATTTTAGAGAGACCGAAAGGCTCGAAGGCCGGAGCCACATGGAAAGATTATGGGACTTCAAGAGTTCAGGACTCTGGGAGGTCTCGTGCGTAGACAACAAAGAGGCATTCAATGCCAAAGCGCCAAATCCCTCTACAGTCGATATATAATAAAGATATTGAGTACAACCATGGGATCGAAAGGTGGATGGACTTCCACCATGGATGAAGGAACTTGGAGACAATATGTGTGAGGTGAACTCACATGGGTGCCACATGGTATTTGACCAATAAACGTCGAAATAAATTGGGACGAGTGTATCTACTGGTACGGAGCTCGGATTTGAGCATGGAGGTAGTGGTTGGAAATTTTTGGATGAGAAGGACATGATACCCCACCCCTTAAAAGATAATTTAAGGGTCGGATGTGTTACATGGGCAAAAGAAGCAGGTTGTTAGGCCTATGAGTAACTCTCTCCAGGTGAGAGAGATTGTTGGGGAAGTGATTTCTCCTGGAGGGAGTCCAACAATAGCTACAGATCTCTTATAATTCCTAATCCAACCTATTGTTTAAGACCTAGAAGGGAAGTGGAGCAGTCGATGGACTGTGGAAAAATGAAGGTGTATATTCCTAGGGTGGGACAAGAATGTGGGGAATGAGATTTGTGAGTGGTGGGCGTAAGTAGGATCCTTGGAGGGAATCCTTCCCGTGGCATTGTGCAACTTTCCATAGTTTTAGCCTAGCCTAAGAATCCATTTACCCTGGGTGGAGTTTAGTCCCAACTTAGGGGTGACCCACTGCTGATAGCTTGGAGTAGTGTGGTATAAGGCTGGGAGTTTCATGGAAGGTCTGCACGCAGTTGGTGGTATTCTCATAAAAATATAATACCATTTCTATGTTAAATTGTATGTTGTGTATCCTGTACATGTCTTTAATATTTATAGGAATGGCATGTGTTGTTGCATGTATGTTTTACTGTGATTTCCACATTTAATTGGTGTATTAGTAGAATGCATATTAGATGTTTAATTTAATATGTATAATGTTCCAAAAAGATCTCTATTAGTCATATCTCAACGGGTCTATGTCTAGGTATGGACAAATTAATTATCAGAACATAGTGGGAAGTTCTGTTTTGTATTTAGTTTTAAGTGGCATTACCCAGTAGAAGGATGGGAGTGTTACAAATTGGTATCAGGTTTTGAACAGAGAAGTTTGGATGAAGTAGTGGTGTGTCCTTGACGTGGGTGACTGGGGTATGCTACAAATTGGTATCAGAGCTCAAGTTTAGAATCTAGGTGGTATCGATGTCACTGACTTGGGAAGCCCATGGACGCTACATTGCTTCTTCTTGTCTCCCTCAAGGTATCATGCTTGTATACAAACTTCATAAATTGTATTTGGTATAAATAACATCTATTATATATGAATTTGAGGTAACAATGCCCCCAAATACTTGACTAACATGTTTAGACTTTTGAAAGAGACTACTATATGAATTTCTCTCTTCCTGAACAAGAGAGAAATTCATGCTTTTATTGTCCTTATCTCTGCCTAAATTAATGTCATACTATTTGTTGGTGTTCCTCATATTCTATTGATTAAAAATGAGATTTTATCATTTCCTTGAACACCTCCCTATCATTCATTGGTGGCTCATTTCCTAGTGCTCTGCTTATTACAATCTTTTGTTTTCCAATCAAACACAAGCAAAAACAATCTTTTGTTTTCCAGTTAATTCATGCACACTGAAGTATACCTCCATCTATTGTAGCCATTGGTCCAACCTGATAGCATCCACTTCTCCATTATATGGCTTTATGTCCACCTTGGCCTCTACATAGAAAGGTACATGTGTCTTACTATAGCTGCATTCTCCCATCTATGGTTCAATTTTGTGCTTCGTCTCTGGCTTATTTTATTCTTGTTTGGGGCCTTCATGACAAGCCTCTATTGATGGTGTTTCCTTACTCCTCATTGCTGATAGTTGTGCCATCATTGTTGTCAATGTGGTCAAACTCTACACAAATTGATCCAACCTGACCCTAGGATATTCTTCCTCTTCTCCTCCATAATGTCCCCCTTCCATTCTTGGCACTCTACTTCTCTCTAGCCTTAACAACAACTCTTTTCCACGTCTTTTGTAATCGTTTCAGGTACTTACCATATAGATCCCACTAAATGCATTCAAACTTCTTCTCTAATACCTTCTGATCCATAAATGAGAGGCTTACATACTATCTATCTCACCTGGACAAAAATCCACTACAAAACATTTATAACCTTAGCTCTCTTTAGCTGACGAAAAACTTGACCAACCAAGATGATAGTCGAGTCGATATAATAAAAATTCCATCGACCATTCTCAAGTAGATTCGAGACAATGGTAGATCGTTCAGATTCTCTAATGATCATTTCGACTAGACTAGTCGACCTATGTCAATTGAGTCGACTAGATATACCGGTCTAATTCCCTGTCGGTTGGGTTGAACAAAAGATGAACCGATCGAATTTCCTATTGGTTGGACTGTCTAACGAAGGGGAAATCAACTTGGATGGAAGGAATCGACCAATGATGAAGCCAAAACACTCAAGGATGAGTCGGGTTGATGATCGAAAGAAATAATAACTCAAAGAGAATGTTTGACGTCCAACCATGGAGGGGAAACTTATGAAAGTCGAATTTGGAAACCAACAGTTGAGGGAAAATTCTAAAGGGTGAATTTGATAACCAACAACGTGGAAAAACATTTGGGGGAAAATTTTGGTAACCGACGACACATAAAAATGTTAGGAAGTCGAGTTTAATATTCAATAGCAGAGAAAAACATCTGGAGAAAATAATAAATGTCCATACAACTCTGCTTTGTGGGGTATGGTCCATATATGTCTTGTAGGCAAAGGAAAACTCCCCAACAATGTCGATAATTCTATGCAGAATGACCTATAGACTAAGTACATACACCAACTAACAATGAAATCGACTCTAGGACCAAGAGAAAATCCCTAATGACTCTTAAAATGAATTTATCAACCCCCAAGTAAATAACAACGATTCGGGAATGAGATTCATCTATTTGCAACTTCAAAATGGATGTATAGGCATGGTTAAAAAGCAGTTAGTCTGGATTATGGGTTGATGGGAATCATGTTCATATAAAATGAGATCAAATCATAATTGACACGTGTTTCTCTTTAAAAAAAATACACAGACAACCATGAAATCATAACACACTCCATTAACCATTCATTGAATTACAGTGCAGACATTTCCACCCATAGACAGTGAAATTTAAATAAAATGAACACACATAGAAATTAAAATTTACCCTGGAAACCCAAATGATAAAACCAACATTCTTTGGGCTTCGACCAGGGTCCTTATTATTCAACAATGGGCAAGTTGTAGGATTTGCGGTTCATCTCTATGCTCCTCAATGATATCTGGGTAGCCTATTTACATCATTCATAGCCAAAGAACCCTCTTCTAATTGTGGGGAAACATGATATATAAGACTGAGTTGATTACGAGGATAGATGGAAGGTCAAGTGTCCCAATGCTTCAACTTCTCTTTAGTCTGTTTCTCTTTTTGTTCTTTCTTTGTTTGTATTTTCCCCCACGTGGAAAAGGTCTCATGAACATCTCATTATTTCTTTGCATACAACCATATACTACCTGAATTTGCATATCAATTTGACTTTAACTACATTACATGCAATGGTAGATATCAATCGTGATGGCATTGGGCTCTTCACACCAACAAATCGATCTTCTTCTTCGTCCATAGCCTTGAAATTTTCCCATGTTGATCATCTTAGAGCTTGTGTTGATAGCCAATTGTTCCTATCAGATTTGATTTGGATCACACAATGATTTGTAGAGTGGATTGGCCTTATTCCTAGTGCATCTAATAATTTTTTCAATTATTTACTTAGATTGCATTGGCCCATATTGAGTACTTTGGAGGTTCATATTGCACAACTAAATTCTCAAGAAGAAGTGGGCCCCCAAAATAACTTCAATCTTGAATATTAGATGAAGACCAAGATAGGATATCAAATCAATCTTGAATTTATTGCCACCAAATTTTTTTATGATTATGTAGACCATAATACAATGGGTTGATTTACGATGTTAGCATTTGAATATTTCATTTTGAATTTTAAGCCAAACTTTTTCCCCAATTTAGAAGTTGTGAGGGCTACAATCTTTATCAATTTGCATTCACATCTATCTAAGTATGTGTCAATGTCTTCGACTTGGTATTGAACATTCCAATATTTTTTTGAGGAACTTCATTGCTTCGTGAGTTTCTTTCTCTCTTGATCCATAGGTGTTAATAGTCGGTGGCATTAGATAAGCCATGTAGAATGGTGTTGTATGTTGAATCCCATAGCATACATTGATAGGACTTGTGTAAAGATATGTTGCATTGAGTTATCATTGTAATATATGAAAACTAGTTTTTTTTTCAAAGTGCAGTGCTCTTTGAGAATATGTTCACAATAAATGAGCAATAGTTATGTTGATCATTTCTGTCTTCCCATCTTTCTGGGGAAAATCCTTGTGAGAATATCTTGCCTTATATCCAACTCTAGAGAGAGTGTTACAAATTATTGATGAAGTTGAGATCTTCATATGAGATAATACATGATGGAAATCCAAAATTGACTCAAATAGGGGTAAATAAAAACTCTACTATACTCTACACCAAATAGGTTTTTTTACAAGGCACATAGATTGTGATTTTAGAGAACCCACCAATAACAACAAAAATAAAATCATGATTATAGTGTGTGATTGATATGTTTGTTAAAAAATCTTGGACACCGACTCCCATGGTCACTGAGGAATGGGAAAAGGAATATAGAGGCATTGTGTCATTTTAGTTGGTTTAACAACAAACACATGTAGTAATGAACTTCTCCACATTTGCATGGAGGTTTGATGAATGAAAGTATTTGGGCAAAATTTCTAGAGTTTTGTGGATGTTGAAATACCCTATTAAATCAGAGTAGTGCACTTATATAATTTTTTGTTGTTTATCTTGATCCAAAATATGTTATCCGATTCAGACAATAATAAAAGGATACTATCATTATGCGATCACATAATGTCAAAGACTATCAAACTCTAGTCGGATCACACAATGATTGTCCCTTTTGATGGGGAATGGAATGTAATACCATCTTCATTTGTTAATTACAGACAACATGTAATGATATTATGTACATGCCTACATCATAGCGGTAATGCATTGGATCTAAGTAGAACTCCATGGTTAAGCGTGCTCAGGATAGAGTAGTATTGGGATGGGTGACTTCCCAAGAAGTCCTATCGTTTTACATGCCTCTGAGAAGAGATGTGTCAGCTATGCTAATTCACACGAATATGGTTACAATGAGGCTCCAAAGGAATTTTTGACATAAAGCATAGATGAGAAAACCCTAAACATCCAAAAAAATAACCCTAGGAGATGAACCGCCAAAATTCATGTGGGCCCAGATGGGGTAAGTTGGTACATCAACTTCCCGGGGTCGTAACTTCTACATACGATCTCTGTTTTAGGCGCACAATAGCCCGTTGGAAAGGTATATCCAAGGACTACAAAAATTTTCATCACACTCTAACTATGTTTATGGTGTGACTGTGGCGGGCCCAAAAACATTGTTTAGGGCCTCAAAATGGCCCTGGAAATTTATGACCTGAAAAGCTAGAAAACAAATGCCAAAATGGAAATTGGGCTTTGAGCCAGTGGAATAGGTGGGTAGCCACCGATATCCACTTGTATCATTCCTCCTCCCTTAGGAAGAAATGGTCTCCATTGCGTCAAGTTCCTGCATCAAATGAGGAAACTTCTGCTGAACCTAACTCTTGGTGAGACACTTGCCCTGATGAAGAAACTGCCTTGCTTTGATGAACCGATAGAGTTTGATAGTCTATTGTCTAGTTAGATTGGATAATGATTGTCCCTTTTGACGGGGAATGCAATTTAATACCATCTTAATTTTTTAATTACAAACATCATGTATTGATCTTATGTACATTCCTACAACATAATGTTAATGCATCAGATCCCATTAGAACTCCACAATTAAGCATGGTCGTGCTAGAGTATTACTGGGATGGGTGGCCACCTGGGAATTCCTAGTGTTTTACATGCCTATGGAATTTTATAAAATTGGATTAATTTATCCCACATCCATCATGGGAATTGATCTCCTCTCACTCTCCAATATATAATTGAGGTGAAGGAGGACCTTTAAGCAGGAAATGGAGTGTGATGTAAATGTTGTTGTGAATGAAACGTAGCCAACTCTCTTTCTTTTCATATCGATGTGGATGCTCTGGAAAAATGGTTAAATTTGATAGAAGGTTATTTCTCTGTTCACAATTTTTCTGACAGAGAAAATATCACTTTTGCGCTCCTTAAGGCTCTCCCCCATGTCAAACATTGGTGGGAAACTTACTGGGAGAAAAATTATGTAGAGGAGTCTGGACTCTTTGGGGATAAGCCCACTTGAGATTTGTTTATGGATGCAGTCAAGGAACAATATTACCTAGTGGGAAACTATGACGACTAGTACATGAGATGGACCACATTGCATCAAAAGTTGGACCAAACAGTGTTGGATTTCATAAATACCTTACATACCTTGCACACCAAGTTGGGTATCAAAGACTCTGAGAAACATCTGGTTCTAAAATACCATGGGGATCTACACAGGTACATTCAAACCGAAATGGAGGTTCTGGACATCTCATCATTGGGAGCCGCTTATAGACATGTTGTCAAAATCGAGCATAAATTTAAGCAGCAGAACAAGCGGGAATTTGGGTCTGCAAATCCGCAACAACCAAAGTATGGTAAAGGAAGTCCTAACTCATAGAACAGTCAACCTCAATATAACCATTCCAAGCCACAAGAAAACAAGGGTAATGGGAAGACGAAGAAGGACACTGAGAAGTGGTGCAACTTCCACAAAATCCCTTGGCACAACACCGATGAACGCCACTCAAAATAGTCATTGGTGGTTGAGATCAAAGAAACAAGCCAAACACTGAATCAAATTATAATTCAAACAATAATTAAAGGAGACAAATCATTGATGTAGAACCCAATTCTATTGTTGCGACTGGAACAATCCAACCAAAAGAACCAGATGATACTGAGGAGGGGGAGTAACTTTTCCATTCATAGATGTGGGTGAAGGGGACCCCACTGCATTTTATTGTTGATAATGTAAGACAAAATAATATCATCTCAGAAGAGGTCGTCAAGCATTTGGATTTTCCAACAACAACACACCCGCAACCATACAACATTGGATGGCTTCTCTAGGGATGAGATATACGTGTCAACCAACAATGTCGCCTGTCATACAACAACAAGCCCTTCAAGGATGAGGTACTATGTGATGTTGCCCCAATGGAAGTCTATGTTGTTCTATTAATAAAACCATATATGTGGAGGCATCATGTTGTTTATGAGTCTCGACCCCATAGAAATCTTTGTTACTCTAGGTGGTCATCCCTACAGGATACCATATGTAGTTTCAACTATTGTACCCACAAAAAAGTGCCACAAAATAATCTTTCATACCACAAAGTTTATCGTCTTCACAACCTAGTTAGAAGAGAATGACACCACAACCTTTTCATCCCTGGCCCACCACCCTTCTATCTAACAAAATTAGATCAACGAGATTGTATAATAGCACCAAGATATTCCTATTTCACCTACAAGGATGCCTCCACACTGCCTAGTGGTCAAACCAAGTTATGATAAATCCCTTCATGTTCTTCATGATGCATATTCACTGACAGAGTCCTCCCACACTTCAGAATATCATGTATCCATATTGGTTAAACATATCCAACCCCTCCAAAAATAGGTTCATAACAACCTTCAACAAGATAAGCAGGACAACTTCTTCAACAAGGCAATCCACTCACCAAGGTTTAGATTCAACAAAAGGTTCCCCGAGGACTTCATGCAATGGAGACCATTACTTCCTAAGGGGGTAGGATTGGTCTAGGAGGAAATTGGTGTCCACCCACCTATTTCACTAGCTAAAAATAGGGGTTTGCATCTTGGCACTTTTTCTTCATCATTTTGGGTCCTAAACTTTCGGGGTCGTTTTGAGGCCCTAAACAATGTTTTTTGGGTCCGCCACAATCATACTATAGATTTTAGCTAGAGTGTGAGGAAACAATGTGTATTCCTTAGATAGACCTTTCAAATGAGCTATTGTGCACCCCAAACAGAGATCACATGCAAAAGTTATGCCCTTGGGAAGTTAACGCAACAATTACCCCCCATTGGGGCCCGCAAACCTTTTGGCGTTTCATCTTTCGGGGTTAGGGTTTTAGTTTTTCTTTATTTTAAAATGCCTCTAGAGCCTCACTATAATCATCATAAGTTTCTTGTGAATGAGCATAGTCATTACATCTATTCTTAGAGATAAGTTTCGACCATTCTAGTGAGGCATTCACTCTGTATTTTTACAGTTTCTCTACATTTTTGTCTTTAATAAAAATTGTGCATTACTGTATCTCTATGTTTTTGGAAATATATATGTCTATTTACTTGTTATATTTCCACCTTCATTTCATTCTCAAAATAATCTAGATCATATATACTCATATTTGTACACAACTCTTCAATGCGATATAACAGGTTTTCATGCATGTAGAAATGTACGTTGGGCTTACTATGTTGAGATTTTGTATCTTCAGGAGGTATTCCCACAAGAGGCCATGGTGTCAGGAATGTGGGAATATTCATTGGCACCAGATTAGCCTTTCATTTCAATGAAATAAAAAATCACTCATTATACTCCTATATAAGGAGATAAGAGATTGTGACAAATCTGATTGTGTTATTGTATTATAATGGAGTTGGCACAAGTGAGTATGCACTTGTGTAAAGGAGATTGGTGATTTCGACAAGGGAATTTCTGCAACTATGGAAAATCTAGCCTAGGGCTAAGTACTCTCTATTTTTTTTTTTGGACGGGGAAAGCACACTAAATGTGCGGAGGAGAGAGACAACCGCATAAAGGGAGAATTCATGCATGTGGTATGGACCATACAAAATCATCCATAGAGGGTTTTAGTACATGTACGAGGGTTTCAGTGAGAACAATTGCGTATGTATGCGGGTTGCAATGGGAACAATTGCGTATGTATGCGGTTTACATTAAGGAAAGTCATGTACATTCGTATAGGGTTTTTGGGCAGGAGCAGGTTCATATAGGTTGATTTCAACAATAGTACGGGTGATTTCAATAGGATGTATAGGTGGTTTGCAACATATTTGTATGTTGGGATTTGTCTCGGGAAGATTGTTGATTTTGTTATTGTAGAGGATTGGTTTTGTCCTCAGAATCTTGGTGAATTTTATTGGTTGGGAGGGATAGTTTCACCCTCATAATGTATGAAATTGAAAAAGTTACAGAACACAAAATTTGTGTTTGTTGTGTATTGATAATTTATCTTTGATCTTGTTGTTTCCGATGCATGTATTTTCAATCAATAATTTTCAGTATAAAATTGCTCAGTGAAAAAAACTAGGGTTTATTGTTAGCTGGCTAGGAAGTAATTTTCAGATCTCAAATTAGTCACATCAGGTTGCATGTGAAATTGAAATGGTATCAGAGCTTGGGATTTGAAGAGAAGGGGATCATCTTGAGACACATTTTTCTGCAACACTGGAAGATTGTTGTTCTTGTTCTGGGCAGGACACCATGGTGAACAAATTGAATTTTAAGGACATGTTGGAAGGGGCAACTAACTTCCGGGATTGGAAGGCTAGGGTTATCCTTCTATTGGAATATAATAACCTCAAGGAATATGTTGAAGGTGTGGTTTCAAGTCCTACCGATCCACATTAATTGGCAACTCACAAGAAGAAGGAAGTGAAGGCTAAGCAGGTTTTGCTAGAATCTGTAAAGAATCACTTGATTCCTCACATTGCTAAGAAGACATCTCCCAAGGAAATGTATGATGCTTTGGTGGGTCTATACCAAAATGGGAATACAAGAAGGAAGTTTCATTTGAAGCACCAACTTCAAGTTGACAAGATTTCTAGTGATGACACAATTGTGAACTATCTTATGAATATTACACAGATCCAAGATCAGCTTGTCGCCATCAGTGATAAGGTGGAGGATGTTGAGTTGGTGAATGTAGTGTTGAGAGGTCTTCCTAGGTGTTGGGAACCATTTGTGCAGGGGATCTATGCATGAGAGAAGTTACCAGACTTTGATAGACTATGAATTTATTATATTCAGGAGGAGACTCAGTTAGTTTCTAGGGATGATATGGTTGGTATGGTGAAGATTAGAAATGAAGAGAACCATGCTCTTACAACCCACAATAGGAAGGGCAGAAAAGGTTCTCCTACGAGAAAATATTCTCCTAAAAAAGAAGCATGTACAGAACTGAGACAGGAGAAGGATATTAGTTAAATTAGATGCTTTGAGTGTCATGACTATGGTCACTATGCTTCAAAGTGTCCAGACCAAAAGGAAAGGGGAAGAAGGAAGCATGCATCAACAACAAAGGTTCATGAGGTTACAGATAGCTTCCAGAGGGATATCTTGTTGGTCTCCACCCTCTCAAGTACAATTTCCAACAGGGGGCTTGGTTGGTGGATAACAGAGAATCTTTCCATATGACAAGTGCATGAGATTTGTTTGACAACTTCATAGATACTGGCTCAGACTTGTGTGTAGAACTTGGTATGTGAACAAAGAATGAAGTATGAGGATTTGGTTCAATATCATTCATGATGGAGTCAGGTGAGGTGCTGACGGTGTCAAATGTTTTATGGGTGCCATAACTTAGGACGAGTGTTCTCTTTCTCTCAGATATTGAGAAGAAGGGATACTATATATTGTTTAGTGATGGACATGTGTTACTAGTTCCCAAACGATCTAGCTTCAGATCAATGGTGGTTTTTGAATTTAGAGAGGGAAACCTATATAGGCCAAGGGGCCAACCTATGAGAGTTGTGACCAACAGTTGTAGAAACACAGATGAGGAGGAGCGGGTAGATCTACCAGTAGCACAGGTTTAGAGAGAGAAGATATCTCCACCTGTAATACCAGCTCAGAGGGAGCCATATTTCAAAGGGAGACAACCCTCAGGATCCAATAGGGAGGATAAACCTCCCAGGATTGTTCAGAGGAAGTTATACTTCATGGGGAGTTAGCAGGCTTAAAGAGAGCATTAGTTATAGGTGGAACAAATGAGTCTTTCAAGTTGGTATCGTGTGTTGAGGAGGCAAAACATGAGGCTCAGAGGCATGAATATTCAAAGAGAAGTGTATAATCCATGGAGGACCCATTGTTACAACATGATTTTTCTAAGTGAAAGAGGGAGTATCTAGTTAGGAGGATCGTACAACATAATTTTATTTAGTGACCAGGGATGCATCCAATGAAGAGGAATGAAGAGGAGGATTTTCTTCAGTGATAGATGGAGCAACCAATCAAGAGGATTGGAGTGTAGTTGTGGTAGTATATGAAATATAGTAGACAGGGTCACTTCCAGTGTGGGAGATAGAGGATGGAATACCTCCCTCACTAATAGGGAGTGTTGAGATTTTATAGCTTTAGGAGGTATTCCCACAAGAGGCCATGGTTTCAGGCATGTGGGAATCTTCATTGGCACTATATTATCCTTTTTTTTCAGTGAAATAAGCCTTGCAATGTGGCTTGGACCTCATGGGCAAGTTGATGGAATTTGTGGGCTTGTGATGGGGTGTCACACCCACAAAGATGAATAAAATATTCTAATTAATTGTTGAGTTTAGAAGGGGTGCCTAAACTCACTCGTTAGACTCCTATATCAAAGGACATATTGTGAAAAATCTCATTGTGACATTGTGTTATAATGGATTTGGCATAAGTGAGTCTACATTTTTTTCAAAGATCTTGGTGATTTCAGCAAGAGAATTTATGCAACTATGGCAAATCTAGCCTAGGGATAAGGACTCTATATTTTATATTCTGGACAGGGAAACCACACCACACATGTGGAGGAGAGAGGAATTCATAGAATGGAAGAAGTCATGTAGGTGGTATGGACCATACTAAAGTGTCTGTACAGGGTTTTAGTACATGTACATGGGTTGTAGTGGGAATAGTTGCATATGTACATAGGTTGCAGTGGAAACAGTGGTGTATGTACGCAAGTTATGGTAAGGAAAGTCACATACATTCATATAGGGTTTCTAGGTAGGGTCAGGTCTATACAAGATGATGTCAGCATACCTTATAGGTGGTTTGCAACATATTTTTAAGTTGGGGATTTTTTCTGGGAAGATTGTTGATTTTGTGATTGTAGAGAGGAATAGTTTTTTTCTCATAATCTTGGTGAATTTGTATTGGCTAGGAGGGTTGGTTTTTTCCCTCATAATTTCTGAAGATGAAAAAGTTACATAACAAAAAATTTGTGTCTCTTGTGTATTGATGATTCATCTTTGATCTTGTTGTTTCTACTACATGTATTTTCAATCAAAAAATTTCAATGTAAAATTATTCAATGATAACAACTAGGGTTTACTGTTAGCTCACTAGGAAGCAATTTTCATATATGACATTAGTCACATTAGGTTTCATGTGAAAATTGACATACTAAGAAGACATATTTATATATTTCTCCGTACTTAGTGGGCATGTTGAAAATTCCCAATAGAAACACTCAACACAAATTTGAATATTTTTAAACCCTTTAAAATATGTGTTTGTGCTTGTATATAATGCATAGTGTTATTTTATATATCAAAAAAACAACAACAAACACACATTATAAATGAATACACAATACATAACATTTTCAATGAGGGAACCCTTATTGGGAAGAAGCTCTAGAATGAAATTAATTTCTCCACCTCTATGATTATAATGGTACTAGTGTGTTTACCTATGTTACAACATTAAATTCATGCAAGGTTGTTCAACAATGTTTGCATCATTTTTGGAAATACCTTGTGCTACTATGTGTTATTAGACCCTATTATCTCATATCCATCCTTTATTAGAATTTAATATCAAGCTCGTTGTTGTCCACCTTGTTTTCACTCTTTTCGTCGTTTGATGAGCAAAAAGTCAGTGCTTACATGCCTAGTTGGGCTCTGCTAGTCATGACAGCTGTATGGTAAAAGGTTAGAAAGAAAACAACAAAGCTATTAACAAGAATTAAACAAAAACTAAATAAAACT
>ML810700.1:89529-103526 GCA_009831015.1 Picea engelmannii
GCAGATTGAGCTCGGATTTGGTGTCAAATCGACTTGGGAGTCGATCCATTAGTGGTTGGGAGGCCGACCAGTTTCATAAATGCGCCGTTTGGCAGGCGCGCGGGTTTTTTACCCCACAGCCGCGCATATGCGCTCCAGGTACGGAGATGTTGCACGCGCGCGCGCTTTCCTAGTGGGTGCAAAGCGCTTTGTAATTTTTTGGCCATTTTGTATAGTTTTGACCCTTTTGCTGTGCTGTGGGATTAATCCTTGTGCCATGAATGACTATTTTTCTGTGCTGACGATGCGGAGTTCTTTTTGCCCTGTGCGGACGAAATTTCAGTGATAACACACTTACAAACTTTTAGTGTGCACAACACATTAATTGATATCCTCTCTTGGGTCAATGAATTCACTAACACAATTTCCCTTCCATTGATCATGACATGAACAATTTCGTGTCAACTCTCTCTCTCTCTCTCTCTCTCTCTCTCTCTCTCACACACACACACACACACACACAATGTCTTTGACCTATTTATGTTGACCATGGAAGTGATTAGATTAAATGGAACATACCTTCCTTGAAAAGACTTCTTTAAACATCCACTTGTCACCTAGGAAACTGCTAACATGGTGCCTACATGCCTTAAACGTGGCTCCAAAATAATTTATGGGTGTATAATAAAATATTCAAGGAGTGATTGATGAAAAAATCGTTTACAAACATTGTAACATAGTTGTTGACAATGTACTACATTGATGGTTCCATTGACTTCATTCTCATTAACACCCTACTCATCGAAAACCCTTCATTGAATTCAAGGTCATTGACAAGTTCATGGTCATCGACTTCAACAATGCACTTGTCAATAGTTTGTTAATTGACTTCATCCTCTTTAACATTGAGATTTTACCCTTTGACATTTCCTACACCAATTTTGACAAATTCGCATCAGAGAAATATTCACCAACATTGATAAACTTCGACAACGCCTTCATCGACATCAGTATACCTTATCTCATTGACATTGACTTCATCGATGTTAACGTACCTTTTCTTACTTATAATTAATTCGGTGATTTTGACATACCTTGTCTCACCAAGGTCAAGTTACTTCACCAACAACGACTTCATATTTAGTAATGTTGATGTTTTTTCTTATCGATCACTTGCTTTCTTAACAAACAAGGTTTGTTGACCATGATTTTGTAGGTAATTAACCTTTGTCGGTGACACATGACAGTATCTCTTTCTTCGACCATACCTTTTTTTATGACACCCTTGTCTATGACTCCTTTATTGGCCGTAACTTTTTCATTGACACTCTTGTTGTCAACCGATATTGTCGTCAAGATTTGGCTTTATTGAATTCTAGACTTCTACCTTACCCTTAGCCTTCGTAAAAATTTTTGTTTTGACTACTTCCATTCTTTGATCCAAATTTTAGATCATGGGAGGAGGATTCCTTGCTTTGATGTTATTTCAAAGTGTAAAGAGATCTAGGTTTTCATTCTAAGTTGTTTCCCATACTGCGATGCTCACTTTTTTTGGGTTTAGTGGAGATTGCAAGAGCATGACATTGCGATCCTTCGTCCCCATGATAAGAGAGTAGGGGATTGCTTAAATGGTCGCCTTGTTGTTTAATGTTTCCATTTTCAAAATCACACAAGGATAATTTGAGCATGGTGTGGGCCAAAATGGTTCCTCCTAAGGTCCCATGAAATATCATCCCAAAGGTCATACAAGTGGTAATGAAATCCATCCTAATGAATATCTTGTTAATATTCATGATTTTGAGTAGTATTTAGTATGTGATATTGTGAAAAACATACATTGTTGGGGTCTTTTATGTGTTGAATCCCACGAGAAGTCATGATTAAACCTTCAGACAAAGAGGCTTAGGGGTTTGTTGATAGTAAAATATGACCATGTTCAACATTCAGGAATTTTCCCGGTCAAGATTCCAATTAGACCCTTATCCATTGTAAATGGCTATTCCGACTGGTTTAGGTCCAGTTACCTATAAATATCCTAATCTACAAAATAAAACTAAAACTAAAATATATACACCTTCTAATTGATTGAAGATATTTTATCTTTTATTGAATAACAAACTGAAATATAAATATATATAGATTTAAAACTATCTACAAGAAAATGATTAATTCTAATTATCATAAAAGTTATTGTTGATTAAGGTTGGTTGTCATTGATGTCAACCCTTGAAGAAAGCCCCGTAGCACAAAGGTTTGGGTAATGGACCCAATATTGTTTGATGTAAAGATGACTCATTATTGTCTTGTCATGGTTGATAATAAGTAAAGATGGATGAACTCCAAAGTGGTCCCCTTATGGTGAAAGCCCTCACGGGAAGACGCCTTGCAGAGTAAGAGAACCCATGCTTAATTGTGGAATAATGAGATGAAGGACAATGAATTTGTTAGGTAAACTATACTAGATGGATAGTTCTTGTCATTCCATTTCCGGTGGTATGTGGAATGCCAGATAAATCCTCACGGTTAGAGAGTTATGGCCATGAGATGTTGGAGACCCCAGGTTTGGGTAATGGACCCAAGTTTGTTTGATGGATAACATTATGAGTTATGATATATTTTCAGATAATACTATTCTATATGGATATTACATGTCATTCCATTTCCGGTGGTATGTTTAATGTCACATAACTCCTCACGGTTTGAGAGTTATGGCCTTACGAAGTTGGAGGACCCTCATATGTCATCTAGAAGCCCCAAAAGGTCAAAGTAGTTATAGTGGTTTAAGAGATTTTAAAAGGTAAATAATAAAGTGAAGTAATGAGTGTATTATAATTCAAAGTGAATACAAAATAAATTATTTCGATAATAAATTTAATGGAGAAATTAGAAGTGGGTTAACCCTAAAATAAGGAAAGTGGGGCCAAGTGACCTAGAAGATGTTTTTAAGAAAGCTACTTGGAGAGAATATTAAACAAACTTGAGAATATTGAATATCTATAGGTGTCTGAGGTCAATAAGGATATCTAAGCTGAAATTTGGAGGGACGGTGAAGAAAAGAAGGCCGAAATGCAAGGAAGGATAAATTCTTTTGATGGTGCTTTCTAAGGTATGTTATTTACAGGTCATCTCACCATTTTCGCTATAACTTTTTTTCTATAATGATTCAGACCATGAAATTTCTATTCCATTGAGAAAACATATCCAAGTATCTGTGGTAAAAAATTCCTCTTGTGGGTCATTTTATTTTTGGAGTTACACTCCGTGGAAAATAGGGTTTGTGGTTAGTCCCGAAACTAGTGAAAAACACGTGTTTCGGGTAAAAACGTCATAACTTCTTCATAACATATACAAATTTAGTGAAACCAAATGTGTTGGTTAGGGTACAGTCTGCAATATTCTATGTAACAGTTTCATATCAATTCAACAAATATTATGTGTGGGGCATTCTCTCTAGAATAAGCCAGAATTCAGCAAGGTATGCCATTTTTCCTATAACTCTTTTTCTGAGAGGTTCCAAGTAGTGACACCTGGAGAAATTGCATAACACACACTGAAGAAAATTGTATATCAATTTCATATATTTATACATTACAGGTACAAAGTTATGATTACTTCAAGTTAGGGTTGTTGACTAATCCAAAACTAGGCATGTGAGACTAAAGAAAAGTTTGATGAAAATGCTATTCTCTTGTTTTTGAAGTTAAGGAAGGTTTGCAGGAATCTGATCATATACACCAGGTCTATTACATAGATACAAATCATATTTGTAAGATGAAATTGATCAGGGCTTTTGGTTGAGGTACATGTTGAGTACATGGTTGAGACAAGTAGTTGATGAGTTGGTACATACATGAGGTGTATATTTGATGATGTTGGTACATATTGATGAGTCATAGTTGATGAGTAGTTGACACATGATTGATATATAATTGGTACATGGTTGGATGCACTTGTTTATGATACAAGTTGATTACAAGTTATTTGGTACAGCTTGGTACATGGTTGGATGCACTTGTTTATGGTACAGGTTGATTACAGGTTGTTTGGTACAGGTTGGTGCATGGTTGATGCACTTGTTTATGGTATAGGTTGATTATAGGTTGAGGTACAGGTTGATGCATTGTTGATGGATGGTTCAAATTTATTGGTACAGATTTATAGGGGTATATCTCATAGTGATAGTGTGACAGTGGTTCCATCATTCTACTTCTACTTCAGGGCGATTGGACGGGGCAAGGAAAGGTGGTTTTAGCCACCTTCCGGTTGTAGCCGGAGAACATAGAGGGTTGTAGCTTCCTTTTAGTTGTAGCCAGTGAATAGGGGAGTTGGAGATTCCCTTAGGTTGTAGCTTGAGAAACTGGGGGGTTGAAGCCTCCTTCCAGTTGCAGCTTGAAAACAAAGGAAATTGGTGCTTCCAATGAATGTAATTCTTCAAGACATATAAGAAAATTCATTCTGTGGTTTTCTCCCAATTTGGGTTTCCATGTAAAACACTGGTATATTGTGTATGAGTATGTTTGTTCATTTTTTCATTGTTTATTTACTCTACAGTTATTGGATGATAATGCTTCATTGATATAACACTTGGATTATATGGTTAAAAGGGATTACATTGCTCTATTACTGATTCACCCCCCCTCTCAATAATCCAACAATTGGTATCAGAGCAGGTTCCTTCAGAAATCAGTTTAACCACTAAAAGGTAGATCATGGAGAGTACCAACTCATATAAAAATGGAATACCATAGTTTGATGGACAGAAGTATGTTTTTTGGAGCATAAGGATGAGGACATATATACAAACATAGGGATTTCAAGTTTGTCAATCAATTGCAGATGGTTACACAACACCAATAGTTCCACCAACAAATGACAAAGTAGTAAAACTCGGTCTTAGTGATACGGTATTCACCAAAGTTGCACACTGTAAATCCACTAAAGGGATTTGGGACAAGCTTCAAAATATTTATGAAGGAGATACAAAAGTCAAAGCAGCAAAGCTTCAGACTTACAAAGGTCAATTCGAACAACTAAAAATGAAGGAAGATAAAGATATTGCAGCCTACTTCTTACGAGTCGATGAAACAATGAATGCAATCATAGGATTGGGACAAGAAATTGAAGAATCTGTAATTGTTCAAAAGATAATAAGATCTCTTCCTATGACATTCAACCCTAAGATATCATCACTAGAAGAAAGATCAGATCTGGACTCAATAAGCTTGGATGAACTGCATGGAATCTTCACAGCATATGAAATGAGAAATGAGCAGGGAAATCTAGATGTAAAAGAAGCAGCCTTCAAGGAATACAAAATATCAAAGAAAAAGAAAAAGGAACAAGAAGAATATAGCAGCAGTAGTGATGCCTCAAAAGATGATGAAGAAATGGCCAACTTCGTCAAGAGACTGAACAAGGGAACCAACGGTAGGTATAGAGCTAAGATCCATTTTATTTGTTTTAATTGTGATGGTATTGGTCATGTTTCTAACAAATGTCCTCATAAGAAAAAGAGAAATGATGAAGGTTACTCAAAAGGAAAACACACATATAAAGGCAAAATAACTACAAAGGAAGTTTTCAAGAAAAGCTTATACACCAAAGAAGACATCTCATCATCAGATGAAGATGAATTCAGTGACAATGAGGCAGGAAGAGTTCTATTCATGGTAGTAAAAGACTCTGACAAAGAAGACTTCGAAGAATAAGATGAAAAAGAAGTAGAAGAGGAAGATGAAGATGAAGAGAATCTGACAGAAGCATAAGAGCAAGTTCAGAAAGTATATCCAAGTACACCTAGAAAACAAGTACAGAAGAATCATCCTTCAAATCAAATTATTGGAAACAAAGATGCAGAAGTTGAGACTAGAAGAAAAATCCATTCACCAGAACAAACACACCTAGCACTCTTATCTACAATTGAACCAAACTGTGTTGAAGAAGCCAACAAGGATGAATTTTGGAATAAGGTCATGGATGAAGAATTGGATCAAATAGAGAAAAATGACACTTGGGAATTGGTTCCAAGACCAAAGAATAAGAATGTGATCAGCACAAAATGGGTTTTCAAGAATAAATTTAATGAATATGGACATGTTACAATGAACAAAGCTAGATTGGTATGTAAAGGATATGCACAGATTGAAGGAATCAACTTTGAAGAGACATTTTCCCTAGTTGCCAGAATGGAAGCAATATGTTTACTTTTAGCTTCTGCATGCTCCAAAAATGTTAAAGTATATCAGATGGACATAAAATTATCTTTTCTGAATGGGGAACTTGAAGAAGAAGTCTACATTGAACAACCAGAAGGAATTCAATTGTCAGAGAACGCAAACTATGTATGTAAATTAAAGACAACTTTGTATGGTCTAAAACAGGCTCCTAGAGCATGGAACTCCAGACTGGATAAGTATCTGCAGCAGACAGGGTTCAGAAAAGGAAGTGCAGACAACAACCTCTACATCAAGGTAAGTCAAGGTAATATTTTATTAATTGAATTTTATGTTGATGATATTATTTTTGGTAGTGATGATGGCAGGTTAAGCCAGAAATTTGCAAAAGACATGCAAAATGAATTTGAAATATCATTACTTGGAGAACTATCCTTCTTTCTGGGAATTTAGATATGTCCAAGCAACCAAGGAATTTTTATTTCTCAAACCAAGTATATAAGATAAATGCTAAAGAGGTTTGGAATGGAATATTGCAAACCAGTTATCACTCCCATGCAAACCAATTGTAAGTTGAGCAAAGATGATGATTCTAAGTCTACATATCAGAGGCAATACATGTCAATGATTGGCAGCCTACTATATGTGACAACATCCAGACCAGATGTAATGTAAGAAGTTGGAAATGTGGCATGATTTCAAGTAGCACCAAAGGAATCACATGTATTAGCAGTAAATAGGATTTTCATATATCTCAAAGGAACATAAGAGTTTGGATTATGGTATCCAAAAAGAAAAAAATATACCACTTATTGCCTACACAGATGCAGATTGGGAAGGTTGTATTGATGAATGACGAAGCACCAGTGGAGCAATGTTCTAATTAGGTGAGTGTTTGGTATCATGGCTAAGAAAGAAATAATCATCTGTATCTCTATCTACAGTCGATGCAGAGTATATTGCAACAACAACATGTTGTACACAGGTTCTTTGAATGAAACCAAATTTGACAAATATACAGGTTGAGTATGATGATCCCATTCCAATGTATTGTGATAATACAAGTGCCATTAGTATCTCAAAAATCCAGGTGATGCACTCCAAGACAAAGCACATTCCAATCAAGTATCACTTTCTATGGGAACCGGTTGTAAAAAAGAACACCAGAGTTGAGTATGTGGGCACAAAATAACAAGTGGCAGACATATTTACAAAACCACTTCCATGGGAATCCTTTGAATATCTTCGCCAAAGAATTGGAGTTATTTCTATTCCAAAATGAATTCTTTTTGAATGCTTATCTTATATGTCTTAGATATACACGGGGAAGCACCATAAGAGGATAGTTCAGTCAGGGGGAGAAACACCAGATGGGAAGATACCTTTGTCATTGATGACAAAGGGGCAGAGATGTATCAGATGTAGAGGACAGAGGCATGGTTTCAGGGGGAGTAGATTTATCAAATGCATAGGATAGAGGCAAATTTATCAGATATAGAGGATAGAGGCATGGTTCCAGGAGGAGCATGAGTGGTATGATTTCAGTATTACATCAGAGTGTTGCCATCAATGCCAAAGGGGGAGATTGTTGATTAAGGTTTGATTGTCATTAATGTCAACCCTTGAAGAAAGTCCCGCAACACAAAGGTTTGGGTAATGGACCCAATATTGTTTGATGTAAATATGACTCACTATTGTCTTGTCATGGTTTATAAGAAGTAAAGATGGATGAACTCCAAAGTGATCCCCTTATGATGAAAGCCCTCATGTGAAGACACTTTGAGAACCCATGATTAATTGTGGAATAATGAGATGAAAGACAATGAATTTTTTAGGTAAACTATCCTAGATGGATAATGATTTTCATTCCATTTCCGGTGGTATGTGGAATGTCACATAACTCCTCACGGTTAGAGAGTTATGGCCATGAGAAATTGGAGACCCTAGGTTTGGGTAATGAACCCAAGTTTGTTTGATGGATAACATTATGAGTTATGATATATTTTTAGATAATACTATTCTGTATGGATAGTACATGTCATTCCCTTTATTGCGGTATGTGGAATGTCACATAACTCCTCACGTTTTGAGGGTTATGGCCTTATGAAGTTGGAGGACCCTCATATGTCATCTAGAAGCCCCAAAAGGTCAAAGTAGTTAAAGTGGTTTAAGAGATTTTAAAAGGTAAATAATAAAGTGAATTAATGGGTGTATTATAATTCAAAGTGAATACAAATAAATTATTTTGATAATAAATTTAATGGAGAAATTAGAAGTGGGTTAACCCTAAAATAAGGAAAGTGGGGCCAAGTGATGTAGAAGATGTTTTTAAGAAAACTACTTGGAGAGTATAAATAAGAGGCAAGGCTCTCTCATTTTAAATGCACTTGATAATATTGAATATCTATAGGTGTCTGAGGTAACCAAGGATATCTAATCCGAAATTCTAAGGGAAGGTGAAGAAAAGAAGGTCAAAATGCAAGGAAGGATAAATTCTTTTGATGGTGCTTTCTAAGGTATGTTATTTACAGGTCATCTCACCATTTTCGCTATAACTTGTTTTCTATAATGATTCAGACTGTGAAATTTCTATTCCATTGAGAAAAAATATCCAAGTATCTATGGTAAAATATTTAGCTTGTGGGTCATTGTATTTTTGGAGTTACTCTCCATGGAAAATAGGGTTTTTGGCTAGTCCTAAAACTAGTCAAAAATAGGTGTTTCAGGTAAAAACATCATAACTTATTCATAACAGATAAAAATTTAGTGAAACCAAATGTGTTGGTTAGGGTAAAATTTTTACTATTCTTTGTAATAGTTTCAGATCAATTCAACAAATGTTCCATGCGGGGCACGCTCTACAAGGTCGCTCTCTAGAATAAGCTAGAATTCAGCAAGGTATGTCATTTTTCCTATAACTCCTTTTCTGAGAGGTTCCAAGTAGTGAAACTTGGAGGAATTACATAAAACACACTGAAGAACATTGTGTATCATTTTCATATCTTTATGCATTACAGGTACAAAGTTATGATTACTTCAATTTAGGGTTGTTGACTAATCCAAAACTAGGCATGTGAGACTAAAGAAAAGCTTGATGAAAATGCTAGTCTCTTATTGTTGAAGTTAAGGAAGGTTTGCAGGAATGTGATCATATACACCAGGTCTATTACAGAGATACAAATTAGATTTGGATGATGAAATTGATGAGGGATTTTGGTTGAGGTACATGTTGAGTACATGGTTGAGACAAGTAGTTGATGAGTTGGCACATACATGAGGTGTGTAGTTGATGATGTTGGTACATATCGATGAGTCATAGTTGATGAGTAGTTGACACATGATTGGTACATACTTGGTACATGGTTGGATGCACTTGTTTATGGTACATGTTGATTACAGGTTATTTGGTACAGCTTGGTACATGGTTGGATGCACTTGTTTATGGTACAGGTTGATTACAGGTTGTTTGGTATAGGTTGGTGCATGGTTGGTGCACTAGTTTATGGTACAGGCTGATTACAGGTTGAGGTATAGGTTGATGCATGGTTCAGATTTATTTATACAGGTTTACAATGATATATCTCATAGTGATAGTGTGACAGTGGTTCCATCATTCCACTTCTACTTTAGGGTGGTTCGACGGGGCAAGGAAAAGTGGTTGTAGCCACCTTCTAGTTGTAGCCGAAGAACATAGGGGGTTGTAGCCTCCTTTTGGTTGTAGCCAGAGAATTGGGGAGTTGGAGCTTCCCTCAAGTTGTACCCTGAGAAACTAGGGGGTTGGATCCTCCTTCCAGTTGCAGTTGGAAAACAAAGGAAGTTGGTGCTTCCAATGAATGTAATTCTTCAAGACATATAAGAAAAAACATTTCATGCTTTTCTCCTGATTTGGGTTTCCATGTAAAACACTGGTGTACTGTGTATGTGTATGTTTGTTCATTTGTTCATTGCTTATTTACTCTGCAGTTATTGGATGATAATTCTTCATTGATATAACACTTGGATTATATGGTTAAAAAGGATTACATTTCTCTATTACTGATTCACCCCCCCTCTCAGTAATCCAACAGTTACCCCTATGAAAGAGGATTTTGTTTTATCTTTAAGAATAAGAGGTGTTTTTAATGAAAGTAAAATAAATGAACTAAAGCAAATAAAACTAAAAAGAAAATATAATGTTCGAGCCCAAATTCAGACAATATATGAATTTAAGTAAAGTAAAATGTGTTCTAAAGATATAGATCTTCAAAACCTATGTTTGATTATATCCACTGAAAATGAATTAATAAACATGTTTAATTAATTAGCACAGATTTATAATCCCAACAGTAATTCATATACGTAATAATCGTTGAAATTATGTGTCAAATAGAAACGAAATTGATCTAATTTATTAGCAATAATCAACTAAATCAATATGTAATGTTGTCAACACATAATCTAGAAAAGACTTTGATTTCAAAAATGAACACTTGAATATTAGTAAAAGTACCAAATACTGATTGCTTGTATTAATATTCAAAGTCACAAAGAGATTTATAATAATGTATCGAAACAAAGACTTGTACAACAGTCCATAAGCTTTGTTCTTCTTTCAAAAAAGTTGAAACTCCCTCTCGTTAATTGTTTTTCCTTCACTGTTTTATATTGAAGTAATTCAAAAATGGAAATTAACTTCCATAACCATATCACACTGAGATGCAAGACAGGAAACTACGGTTTTATTGGAAGCTTCAGAAGAAACCTGAGGTGCTTCACTGAAAACACATGACTTTGGACTAAAGCTAAAATTTATAGTTTGTCTGCGAGAAACTCTCGCGGTGTTTTGTTGAGGAGTAGAAACATGAGGGTAAGGAAAAATTGTATCTTCTACAAAATTTGGGGTTTCAACTTCAGAAAGATGAGACTGTAAATCTACCTCAGAATTATCCTAAAAATGATTTATTTTCACAAACTTTTCCCAAGAATCGCCATTCTGTTATAACTGAAATTCAATCAGAATTTTCACTAAACCATGATGAAAGGCATTTATGTCTGAACTAAGATTCTTTCTCTAATAAAAATGTGCCATATTAGACAAGATTTTAAGCAAGAACACTGACATGTTCAATTCATAATCCATGAAGACCATTAAAATTCGAAAGTGATAAATAAAGAAAAGGCCATATCTTCCCTCACATGTGATAAATCCCTTAAAAACTACTAACATAAAATGTAATTTTTCTTTAATTGAAGATATGGGCATACCTTTTCAATCGTACTTGCGTTCGGGAGAAACCAAGATTTCAGACCAATGAATCTCCTTCACCCTTTTGTTCTTGGACCAACATTCCCCTTTTAATGGCAATTTAGTCACTCTAGCTATTAATTCTTCATCTATCTATAACTTTATATCCCCAATTTTAGCACGTTCAACATTGAAAGTTCATGCAAAATCTTTGGTGACTTGCACATTGTAACCATTAAACATGCACATAAATTTTAACTAGCCAACCCTCTCAAAAGTTCGAAAATAATCTTCCTGAGCTTCAATAAGCTCAACACCAGGTTCAACTTTGGAAATCATTCCCATCTTGACATTTTACCACACTACAATTCTAAAAACCCTCATAAAAATAAACTAACAGACTCTCGCTTATAGGTAAATGAAAACAAAGCTTCAATACTTGAGTAAAAATCTTATTTCGAGGGAGAAACACCATAGGTAATAATTCACGAATACGGTGATGCAATTCAAAAACATACGTGAAAGTGAATCAGTGAACTTCGTGAAAGGAGGATTGTTCATATGTTGTTTGAAAGGACCTTGATTTAATTTTCCATTAAATTGATTTTAATTTATGATGATCGGATCAGGCCTAACATGCCACAACAAAATATTAAACATTTGTTATGGATCGTGGGTATCATGAT
Organism: Picea engelmannii; assembly: GCA_009831015.1. Classification (NCBI taxonomy): domain Eukaryota; kingdom Viridiplantae; phylum Streptophyta; class Pinopsida; order Pinales; family Pinaceae; genus Picea; species Picea engelmannii. Next base: position 101,592 of record ML810700.1, read on the forward strand.
AATACGCAATTATGACAGGCTAAGTAGGATTTCGTAGATTATGATCGATCATTGTTGGAACATTGGTTTTAAAATCAACAATATATCACAAATTGTAGCTTGTCAAATATTGTAGCTTGATGGAATGTATGTAAATGAGAATAAATCATAAATAACATGCGAATTGGAAAAATTTGAAAGCCAAATTTTTTAATCAAAAGCCTTTATGAAATGAGAAACATCCCAACAAGAAAATGTCGTTAATGATTGAATGAAAACTCAAAGAAGTTAGGGGTATTGCCAAAATTGACAAAACTAAAAACATTGTTTAAAAAAAGAAATATTTTTTTCAAAATTGAAAAAGTTGGGGTCCCAAATTTATTTATATTATAGAATTTGGGAGGCTGTTGTCTTCTACAACAGGGTCCCATGAATGGATATGTACCCAACTCTTAATCTCGACAAATGAATTTCCCCAATTCTCCTTCAACTCAAGATTAAAAAACATGTTCACAAAGTAATATCTTGAGGCCCCTAGATGTATTAGAATATTATTGTTTTTTTTTTCAATGAAACGAATAATTCTTCATTCAGAAGCCTATAATTTATATATGTTGCTAAGGGTAAAATTTTCAAGTCTTCATCCATAATTATGGGGTAACTTGGAAATAATCTAAGCCCTAATTGGTAGTTTTGTATGCCATGAACCGAGGCGAATTTTAAATCCATTCCCTCAATTTTTTTTTTCTTAGGGTTTACATATCAAAAGATTTGAAAGAATTTGTATAGATTCTCGAGTGGGAGGTCATGCTATCTGACAATGAATGTTATATGCCAATATCCCCAGTTCCCTGTTTCATATGTTGAAGTCCTCGTCATAGAAATAAACTTCATCCCCTAATAGAAAACACAAATCCCTTCAATATCAGTGTTTGGAGAATATGGTTGGGTATCATAGAACTTGAGGTAGGTAGATGATTATGGATGGACATATGTTGTTAAAAAGGGAAAGGATCCCCAAACCCAATTGCCCTAGCCCATTGATTGAGCTCAAGAAAACATCATAATTCCATATCCCTCTTCAAATTTGACCCAAAATAACTTTGTGATCTCCCTGGTGACCAGAGACCCCCCGAGTAGTGTCACACTCATTTCCCAATAGTGGAGGGGAAGGGGGGAATGGGTTCCATATTTGACATTGGATGCTTCCTAATCAACATGCATTGATGATGTTGTTAGATTTTGAGGTTACCCCAAAAGAATTTATACCATGTTTGGGGGTGCTTCATGATATTTGACATACATGGTGTATGATTATCCCTTGGATGGCATATGCTGGATTTTCGCATTATATATATGCTTACTCAATGATTTCTTAATATTAGTTGAGTTTTTACATGAAAATTTTTCCTCAAGGTGATGGAGATATTTAGACAACTTGGTGACATTCTACATGCTAGCTAGATGGAGGAGGTTGCTTGTTGGAGAATGCCTTGAATTGGAGGAGGATAATTTGACATTCAAGTGGATGGAATTGAGTTGTAGACAATATGGGTTAGCTTGGATGCTTTCATGGAGGGATGTAGGTGACTTGGGGATGCCTGGTTTTGAGAGTTTTCATGTAGGGGGAGTGGACCCAATGGATCACATGGATTAGGATAAGTGTTAGAGTCCTTAGGGGCTTGGAGGAGAAGCATTAGAGCCTTTGGAGGCTTATAGAAGGAGTGTTGGAAACATCTCCAATATTCCCTTACATTAGAGCCTTGCTTGTGCAAAAATTCACCTTGAAGCTTGACATGTGTACCCTTAGAGTGTATGTTAAGGTCCTAACCCGCACATAGGTAGATCAATGTATTCGGATGTAATAAAGGTCAATATTAATAAGACCTTTCAATAAAATAGAATAAGGCGGATGTAAGAAGACCTAATAGAAGCTTCCGTTTCTAGAAGGATCTT